>CM038352.1:35460719-35530719 GCA_021464625.1 Proterorhinus semilunaris
TTTTTATTTTATTTATTATTGTGTCTTGCACATTAGTGCCCAGCCCTCATGGGCTTATAAGACACATCAAAACAGAATTCAGATGACTGCCATAATAAATTCACAAAAACTGTACAATCAATCTTAACAGAACAACATCCACATCACACAGGGGGATACAAATTAATTTGTCTTCGATCCCAAGCTTTGGAGATATAGTGGCCTAAAGCAAAAACGTGTCTTTCAAAAAGATGCCTCAAAATTTTATCATGCGGAAACCAAAACACATCAGGATTCTCATGTTGCACCTGACGGAACAAAATCTCACGCAAATCAGAATAAAGTGGACAATACAAAACAAAATGAAACTCATCTTCCACCACTTTTAAATCACACAAAGTACAAAACCTCTCCTCCTCAGGAAGACCTTTGAACCTGCCCACCTCCACTGCCAGAGGCAAAGTGCCAGTTCTCAGTTGGGCACAGAGGGACCTTTGTTTTCTACTGAGATTTAAGATAATGTATGATTCAGTTTCATATTTGTCCTTAAACTGAATATAATGTCTTAATTTTGGTTTTCTACATATATCATATTTCCATTGCATTGTAAAATCAGTTAACAACTTTTCATTTAATGATTTTAGATTACAAAGCAGTTTATTTCTATAAATGTAATTTAGATCACAGTTTGAAAATATTATTGCCATTTCTTTGGCCCAAGGATATTGATTTGAACAGTCCCACATAAAGACCTTTTTTGTCAATCTGTGCTCTGGCAGCTGAGTGAGGCGGTTCCACAGACGCATCATTTCAACTCTCTGCTTTATAAAGCATGGATCCCATCCCATATCCCCCTCAAGCGCTAGTTTAGTAGTAAACTTATGCAAACCAAGGAAAATTCGAATTGCCCTATTCTGAAGAGCATTAATACATACACTTTCCTTAAAGCCCCACACACCCGCCACATAAAACAGAACTGAACCAACCATAGAATTAAATAATTTTGTAAATACCGAAAAAGTTAGGTCAGGTACAATTTTCATCTTATTCACTACAGAGCCTAAAGCCCTCCCTGCAGACTCAGAGAGGGACTTAATTCCCTCAGCAAAACTCATGGTCTCATTAAAGATCAAACCTAGATATTTATATGAACATGTGTAATCTAAACGAGACAGACCAAACATAAAACTATAATTACTTCTCAATTCATTGCTTTTTCTACAGTGCATGATCTGTGTTTTATCTTTATTTATGGCCAAACGCCATTTTTCACACCATGCACATAGGATACTTATCATTTGTATAATGCTTTTCTTTCACATGTATTTAGAGCCCCACTGTTAAGCAGAGCATCAACAAATTGTCAAAATCTCTTGTTGTTCCTCTCCACGGAAATCTTTAGTAAAAGGCGAAAGATTTATGCGATCTGAAGAGAAACAAGAGCACTGGTCTAAAGAGCAGGCCACGGGTTGGGACTTAAGGCCATGCACTGCCCTGTCATGGGTTATCTACCTTTGACCGAAGGGAAGCCAAAGTCATTTGCATGAACCCGGATTTCTATTGCAAGTTTGCAATAGAAAGTACCTTTCTATTGCAAAGAGTACCTTTGTTGTTCCAACAAGGAATGACCCAGTTCTCAGCTTGAGCCCGCTCAAGGCAAAAGGATTGATAGTTGTATCAATCCATCGGTGTAAAACCATCATTTGAGCAGTGGGGGTGTAGCTCAGTGGTAGAGCATTTGACTGCAGATCAAGAGGTCTCTGGTTCAAATCTGGATTCCCCCTCTCTGGTGAAGAAAGAGGAAGTGAAGTCTTGAATAGAAACACGAGACCCTTGAGAATGTTCTCTTTCAACAGTAATGTTTGTATGTCTTTTTTCCGCAATATCTATGCCAGTGTGTTTGAATCAAATAGTGCTTTTGTGTGCTTCCGTTAGCTCACTTAGCAGAGGACTGTAGGTTCCTTTGGCTCGAAGGAGAATTTAAAATTTGAACAAAGACAGACTGAACTTGAAAAGCCTACACAGGCACGTCCGATCATTCAACTAATGTAGGTTGTATCAATTCAGTTGTTTATAAAGCCAATCTTCTTCTCAGATGGTTATGGTGCAGGGAGATTTTTAATGCCCGGAGCATCACATAATAAAATATGCGTATGCCACATTATGCATTTTTAAAATACCGAAAACCCAACTTCCAGCTTGGGATTGATCCAAGAAGTCAGTCAGTCTACTGTAGTGCTATTGAAACTGACAGGATGATAGTCCAAAGATGCAAAGCATCTGCAAAATGTAACACTATGACAATAAAACCTTCCCGATTTCAAGAGGAGTTTGTGTTTACAGGCATTGATGAGTTCGCATTGAGGCACAACTTTGACAAAGTTTTTTTGGCAGCTGTTCAGAAGCAAAACTCTGCTTGTTCACAGAGGATGGCTTCTGTCCATTTGTCTAATTTGCTTCCATGGAAGCACTAGGCTGCAAGCCACCCCAGATGGGACTTGAACCCACAATCCCTGGCTTAGGAGGCCAGTGCCTTATCCATTAGGCCACTGGGGCTACCCTTGATAGTGTATGATTAAAATTTGGACAAGGCATATCTATGTTAGGAGTCAGAAAGACACTTATTTCTTGGGTTTGGCTTCAATTTTGACTTTTGACTCATATCAAAGGTTGGTGACAGTGAGTAATGTGTGTCCTTACTGTGGCAGTTTGAGGCTTGTTGGTCTAGGGGTATGATTCTTGCTTAGGGTGCGAGAGGTCCATGGATATGTTCAGTATGCTGAGATAAGTCTTTATCACCTGCTAGGCTTATTTTGGTAGAACTGAACACTTGAAAAAGCACTACTGACAAAATGTTTGGCTACCTGCCATATTCAATTTAAAAACACACACCGACTGGTCAAAACCGGGCACACATTTAAAGGTAACCGTTGCAGGGTGCTCTTAGGAGTTTAAAAAAAACACTTCGAGGTCGAAAACTTTGGTCTATCAGATTCTGGTTGAAACAATTGCACTGCCAATAGCAACGAGACAGCATTGCTTTTGGGAAACTGATCACTAATGCCGTGACCCGGATTCGAACCGGGTTTGCTGCGGCCACAACACAGAGTACTAACCTCTATACGATCACGGCTGTGTTGTCTTTGTGGGAATGTATTTGTTTATTGGTTTATTTGGACAGTGCATGTTTATGAACACACCACACCGGAATGTAGCCATGGGCTAATTTGCATCCATTGTCCGACACTGAAACTAAATAAAAAGGCTAGTCGGCAGAAAAGAAGATGCAGCAAATTATAAAAATGCAAAGAGTTCAATTCCATGTTTCAGAAGAGGCCAAACTTTGGATCAGAACTTGAGTGGCCTTAGTGTAGCATTTGAGTTGTAGGATAGAGGAAAGTTAGTGAACGCATGTACTGCAATGTAATTGTATAATGCTTTTCTTTCACATGTATTTAGAGCCCCACTGTTAAGCAGAGCATCAACAAATTGTCAAAATCTCTTGTTGTTCCTCTCCACGGAAATCTTTAGTAAAAGGCGAAAGATTTATGCGATCTGAAGAGAAACAAGAGCACTGGTCTAAAGAGCAGGCCACGGGTTGGGACTTAAGGCCATGCACTGCCCTGTCATGGGTTATCTACCTTTGACCGAAGGGAAGCCAAAGTCATTTGTATGAACCCGGATTTCTATTGCAAGTTTGCTTTTTTCAATTCCCAACCAGTGAGGTTAACTTAAGGAGAGGATACCTTTTAATTGGGGCTCATAAAAGAACTTTGCTGTAGCATTTTTAAAGCCTGACAGAGGAAGGTTGGACATTCAATCTATTTTAATTTAGTGGCAAATAACACACCAACATCTCAAATCTAAATTTTTTAAATTTTCCTTTTGTTAATGACAATTTCCAGCCCGAAAATACACACGAGCCAGCCAGGAGTTGAACCTAGAATCTTCTGATCCGTAGTCAGAAGACTATTGCGCCACTAGCCCCTTTAAAACCTGATTTTAATTAAAATTCCTTCATGTCCTACTTAGAACCTAGCCTTAAATTTTGTTGAGCGATCACGGTTTTCTATAAGACTTTCAAGCATATCCAAATGTCACATTTCAGATATTATGGAACGAGTCTTTTTGAATGTATGGCTATTTAGAAATGTGAACATTTGCCATCTATTGATAGCTCAGTTGGTGCAGCAAACACCTTTTAAGGGTGAGCATGAAAGCATTTGATTGCAGTGTGAAAGTTGGTTGATTACAAAAACTATTCAGGGGTGGTCATTTGTGGCTTGTTGGTCTAGGGGTATGATTCTCGCTTCGGGTGCGAGAGGTCCCGGGTTCAATTCCCGGACGAGCCCATAGGTGTACTGTTTAGCAGTTGCTGAAGAGAGTTGATGATTTTCTGTTGAGTACTCTAGAAGACAGCGGTCTTCTTTGTATGTCAACTCATTTGAAACAGTTGTCGATGAGAAGGCAAAGAGCCTTTAAATCAAAGGGCCTGACTGTGTATAACATCGTATGTGAGCATTTCCAAGCAATGACTTTATTTTCTGAAAACATTTCTTATTAGTAGAGGAGTTTTTGCAAATGGGCCTCATTGTAAAAAGGCACCAGACCAAAATGACTTCTGTGGGTTCCTTATGAGATTAGCATTGCATGGGGCACAGCTTTGGTATTGTTTTAGAAAAAATGTCTAGCTTTTCAGAAGGCCCACTGTGTCCACAAAGACAGCAACTACTCCATATGATACACTGCCACCAAGCTACTAGCAGAGGATGGTTTCCATCCATCGACCTCTGGGTTATGGGCCCAGCACACTTCCGCTGCTCCACTCTGCTTCAGCACAAACGTCAGATGGCAGTCGAACACTCAACCCTAGCTAAGGAAGCCTGTGCCAGTCTTGTTCAAACTTTTGCCCCAAATATTGAAAGGAGGATCAGAAATAACTCCAAAGAAACTGAAACGGATATTCCAAAGTTTAGCACTGAGCCAACAAAATCAGAAGCACAGTTGGTATTAGCATGCATCCGAAACTGTCTCCTCTTTCAGCAGTTGAATTGGTTACATTTTCAATTTTAAAAAGGTTTAGGGTTAGGGTCTTAGAACTCATCTGAAATGGCAGTGGTGGGATTTGAACCCACGCCTCCAAAGAGACTGGAGACTTAATCCAGCGCCTTAGACCACTCGGCCACACTACCTCTGCTAATGTCCTCTAAAATGCTTTGCAATCATTAAAACAACTTTCACTCTAGTGGTTGGGTATGTGCCTTGCGATTTCTACTGCAGAATTGACCAGCATCACAGAGAAAATGTGATGGAAACATAACTAGTGCCGAGTAGTGTAAAGTTGCTTTCTGAGCGGCAGGGCCAAGGATTGAACTTTTTGGAGAAAACGCCCTTTCAACAGGAAACATGTACTTGTTGATATGGCTCATGATGTGTGGAATGTATTAAAGCCTGTATACTGCTTCTCCCATATGGTCTAGCGGTAAGGATTCCTGGTTTTCACCCATGTGATCAACCACACCAACCACACCAACCGCTGATACAGTATGTCCCGTTATATAAGACACCAATACTATGGTGAAAATTACCAACTGAGATTCCATAATAGTGCAAGGCCAGAAGATTGTTTTTTATACAAGCTGATTTGATACAGCCAACTGGACATGACTGTCTGCGCTTTAAATGTTCAGTCTGCCTTTGAGCCAACTGGAAAACACTCCTTCAAGCCGGATTTGAACCAGCGACCTAAGGATGTCCACTTTGGAAACTACAGTCCTCCGCTCTACCAACTGAGCTATCGAAGGTTGTTTTTGCTGAGTTTTGGGAATCAAGAAGTTATCTCAAACATCATAAACATTTTTAAAATTGAAAATGTAACCAATTCAACTGCCGAAAGAGGAGACAGTTTCGGATGCATGCTAATACCAACTGTGCTCCTGATTTTGTTGGCTCGGTGCTAAACTTTGGAATATCCGTTTCAGTTTCTTTGGAGTTATTTCTGATCCTCCTTTCAATATTTGGGGCAAAAGTTCTTTCTTTCTTTCTTTCATTTATTTATTTGAGCAGAAACTTATTTAAAACATTTTACAGAAGAAAACAAGACTATTGTGCTTAAAAGGAGTAGGAAGAAGTTCAAAGAACTTATAATAAACCTACCCCTTATCTCTCATTCAAGTAACACAAAATATCACAAAGGATTTATCATTTACAGTCGTACAAAATAAATAAAGGATTTATCATTTACAGTTTTACAAAAATAAATACACCATATGGTATTTAATATGTATAGCAATTATATTGCAACATCACTTCATCTGACTGAAATCGACACATTTTTACAAACTCAATGCATTGAACTTATGCATGTGTAAACGTTCGGTTTTAGTGAAACATTATTTTTTTTATTTTTTTTTCATCCCTCTCTACAATACCTCAATCCTCATATACAGGCAAACCCCATAACAACAACAAAAAAGCGCAAGTGTGTGCCTGTCTGTGAAAATAATAGTAATTATGATACTTCACTAGCATAATTTTTAAAGATAATGTCTTTACATGTTTTTTTAAAGTGTACTAGTGTTTTGCTCTGTTTTGTCTCTTTATTTAGGTCATTCCACAATGTTATTCCTGCTTGGGAGATACACATACTTTTGAGGGTGGTGTGAACACAATGTTTCCTCATCACATATTCTCCTCTTAAATTATAAGTTCCTTCTCTACTGCTGAACAATTTCTGAGTGTTCCTAGGGAGAAGGTCACGACTTGCTTTGTATAATACAACAAGAGTTTTAAATTTAATTAAGTCTTCAATTTTCATTATACGAGATGCTAAGAACAACTCATTTGTATGGTCCCTAAAACCAACGTTATGAACGATTCTTATGGCTTTTTTCTGAAGTTTTAAAAGTGGATCTAAATGAGTTTTATAAGTGTTACCCCAAACCTCCGCACAGTAGCTGATATATGGGAGAATTAAAGAACTATATATAATATGTAAGGCTCTATATTTTAGCAGATGTCTAGCTCTGTACATTACCGATATACTCTTTGCCATTTTTGATTGTATGCTTGTTATATGGGGTTTCCAGCTTACATTATGACTTAAAATCACACCCAGAAATTTACATTCGTGAACTCTCTCTATTTCCATATTGTTGATTTTAAGTTTTACTTCAGTATCTTTGATTCGTTTCCCAAAAATCATCATTTTTGTTTTCCTAATATTCATTGACAGTTTGTTATTATCGAACCATTGTTTTAACTTGTTTATTTCTGTTGAGATTTCCGTCATAAGAAGCTGTAAATCCTTTCCTGAACACAGAATCGTTGTATCGTCAGCAAATAGTATGAATTTCAGTTTAGAAGAGGTATAACAGAGATCATTTATGTATAATAAAAACAACATAGGACCCAAAATCGATCCTTGTGGCACCCCGCAAGTAATATTCTGCATTTCAGACATGCATTCCTCCAGTTGAACATACTGTTTCCGGTCTGAGAGGTATGATTTGACCCAGTTCAGTGCAACTCCACGAATGCCATATTTTTCCATTTTTTGCAGTAGTATTTGATGGTTCATTGTGTCAAACGCTTTTTTAAGGTCTATAAATATTCCTACAGAGTATAGCTTTTGGTCAATACTGTTGGTTATATCCTCAAATACTTCTGTTAGTGCTAGGGCAGTTCCTCTATTTTTTCTAAAGCCATACTGACTTTCATTGAGTAAATTATATTGTTCTATAAACCTATCAAGACGATTAGAGAAACGTTTTTCAAGGATCTTAGAGAACTGAGGTAGAATCGATACAGGTCTGTAATTTGGCACCTCATGACTATCACCATTTTTAAATATAGGCACAACTTTGGCAATTTTCATTTGACTTGGGAATTTCCCAGTCTGGAGAGATAGGTTACAGATATGAGTTATGGGCACTACAATTTCATGTATGACCCTTTTGATAAGAGTCATATCAATGTCATTATAGTCCCTAGATGTTTTGCTCTTACATTGGTTAACTAAATCTATAATTTCTTTTGTATCTGTAGGAGTCACACACAATGAATCTCTGCTTTCCAATACATTTTCTAGAACATTTGCATTGTCCAAATTATTAATTTGATTTGCCATTTCGGGCTCAATGTTAACAAAATAGTCATTAAACATATTTACAATGTTGCCCAGTTTGGCTTCTTTTTTTCCATTATGTGTGATATAATCTGGAACAGGGTTTTTCCCGGTGTTCCTTCTTATAACACTATTTAATGTACTCCATAGGCCTCTCATACTATTTTTATTTTTCTCAAGCTGGTTTGTGTAGTATTCTTTCTTAGATATTCGCATTATATTGGTTAATTTGTTTTTATACCTTTTATATTTTGTTTCAGATTCTAAGATTCTTTTCCTAAGAAATGTTTTGTACAGAGCATTTTTTTTTTTACATGCGTTCCTTATCCCTTTTGTTATCCATGGCCTCTCCTCCTTTTTTGCTTTCATTTTGTATGTTTTTGTTGGACAGTGCAAATCATAGAGAAACTTAAATATTTGCAGGAATTCATTGTATGCATCATCTACCTCATTTTCACCAAGAACTTTATCCCAGCTTTGTCTTGATAAGCTTTGTTGAAAGGCATTCATTGAACTTTCACTCCTGGGTCTATATTTTATCACTTTGTTGGGTTTAGTCTCCAAAGAACGGTCCTGTTTTACCTTGACTAGTGTAAATATCGGTAAGTGATCACTTATGTCATTTAATAAAATCCCACTTTGATGAACACTCTCCAACATGTTGGTAAATATGTTATCAATTAGGGAAGCAGTCGTAGCCGTTATTCTTGTAGGTAGTGTAATCAATGGATAAAATGTATTACTGTACATTGCATTCAAAAAATGTTCTGTTGGTCCATGACGCGTATGTTTCAATAGATCAATATTAGTATCACCACAAAAAATGATGTCCTTCGTTTGATCAGCATATATATTTTCCATACTCTCTGTAAATACTTGTAAATCTGTTCCAGGAGCTCTGTATACACAAGATAACAGTATATTTTTTCTTTTCTCATAAACAATCTCCACAGTTATGCATTCCATTACTTGCTCAATTGCTACACTCATATGCTCCACGACCTGTATATGAAGTTTTTTATCCACATAGAGTGCAACGCCTCCACCATTTTTGTGTTCTCTGTTTTTATGAAACATTTCATAACCCTCAAGTGTTAAGTTATAATTGGAATCACTATTTAACCATGTTTCCGAAATAGCAATAACATTAAAAGTAAAGCTAAAGTTATCAAGATATTCCTTTATATTATCAAAGTTGGCCTGTAGGCTCCGACTATTAAAGTGTATAATTGACAAAGTATCTTCCACATTTTCCAATAAAGACATTTGTTGATCTTGAAAATACATAAATTTTTTAGTCAGATTGTTATAAAACTGAATGTCCGGATCAATGTCCTGCAAACCTGTTAGCGACTCATAGTTTTCATAAGTAAATGTATCAAATTCTTGTACCAAACTTGTGTCATCATCTTCATTTTCGGATGAAGAAGCATCACTGGACATGTTGTTCATGAGTGAAAAAAAAGTTACTTTGCATTACCTTACCTTAAAGTTTGAACAAGACTGGCACAGGCTTCCTTAGCTAGGGTTGAGTGTTCGACTGCCATCTGACGTTTGTGCTGAAGCAGAGTGGAGCAGCGGAAGTGTGCTGGGCTCATAACCCAGAGGTCGATGGATGGAAACCATCCTCTGCTAGTAGCTTGGTGGCAGTGTATCATATGGAGTAGTTGCTGTCTTTGTGGACACAGTGGGCCTTCTGAAAAGCTAGACTATTTTTCTAAAACAATACCAAAGCTGGGCCCCATGCAATGCTAATCTCATAAGGAACCCACAGAAGTCAATTTGGTCTGGTGCCTTTTTACAATGAGGCCCATTTGCAAAAACTCCTCTACTAATAAGAAATGTTTTCAGAAAATAAAGTCATTGCTTGGAAATGCTCACATACGATGTTATACACAGTCAGACCCTTTGATTTAAAGGCTCTTTGCCTTCTCATCGACAACTGTTTCAAATGAGTAGACATACAAAGAAGACCGCTGTCTTCTAGAGTACTCAACAGAAAATCATCAACTCTCTTCAGCAACTGCTAAACAGTACACCTATGGGCTCGTCCGGGAATTGAACCCGGGACCTCTCGCACCCGAAGCGAGAATCATACCCCTAGACCAACGAGTCACAAATGACCACCACTGAATAGTTTTTGTATCCAACCAACTTTCACACTGCAATCAAATGCTTTCATGCTCACCCTTAAAAGGTGTTTGCTGCACCAACTGAGCTATCAATAGATGGCAAATGTTCACATTTCTAAATAGCCATACATTCAAAAAGACTCGTTCCATAATATCTGAAATGTGACATTTGGATATGCTTGAAAGTCTTATAGAAAACCGTGATCGCTCAACAAAATTCAAGGCTAGGTTCTAAGTAGGACATGAAGGAATTTTAATTAACATCAGGTTTTAAAGGGGCTAGTGGCGCAATGGATAACGCGTCTGACTACGGATCAGAAGATTCTAGGTTCAACTCCTGGCTGGCTCGTGTGTATTTTTGGGCTGGAAATTGTCATTAACAAAAGGAAAATTAAAAAAATTGAGATTTGAGATGTTGGCATGTTATTTGCCACTAAATTAAAATAGATTGAATGTCCAACCTTCCTCTGTCAGGCTTTAAAAATGCTACAGCAAAGTTCTTTCATAAGCCCCAATCGTAGGGTCGAATCCTGGCGACAACGCCCTGAATGGCACACTAATAGGTAGCGTTCACGTGACATCACAACACTCTAAAGAGCCTATAGTTTAACATTGAGGTGGAGGGCAACTGAAAATTCCACGGCCGTAACCATAGTAACGCTCAAAATGCAGATTTATAGTCTTAAATCATTGCTAATATCTCTGTAATTATTGGGCCAATTCACAAGAAACAAAAACTGACAGAAAGTTCAAAGTCACATCTTCCAGCAGATATGAACATATGTCTAATTATTTCTTCACAAAGGCGTCCAAAAGTGGAGACAATATTCAATAACATGTGCTTGATGTAGGCCAGTAGAAAGGACTTTCAGCCATAAAATTCACATGTCAGGTTTGTGAATCCAATCCCTGTCACATGATGATCACAGAAAACATTTGGACATTTTCTTTTTGGAAATTTCTTTCAAAAACTGTTTCTCTCCCATAGACTTGTATTGACACCTGCCCTCCAACTGAAATGGAATTCTAAATCGTGAACGCTACCTATTGATGTTTTGGACACCATCGGTTCCATCGGAACACTGCAAACACAAGAGGGTTAACCTGATCTCAAATTATTACATGCCATAAATGCTTTGAGGTCGACAAGAGAATATGCACTCAGCCATGATGAATAACAACTGGAGATGCTGGGGATTGAACCCAGGACATCATACACAATTTTAGCAGAGAGGCCACATTTGTCTTAAGTCATCAAAAGGCAGTCGCATCTCCGCTTTATTTATTTATTTAGCCTTTTTATATGGTTGTGCGCCACAAGTTGTGATGAGCGGCGAGCGAACCGCTGGTGGTTCTGCCGCTTGCAGCCATTGCGCCAATAGGCGGCCGCTTCCTCGCTTTATTTATCCTATTTATTTGTTTGTGATGCGGCCACAACAAGTGATGAGACCAGGCGGCCGCAGTGGCATTTGCCCACATTGCCCAATAGACGGTCCGTCACTGCTGGTACTACATCTGAAACTGAGTGACTCTGTGGCGCAACGGTAGCGCGTCTGACTCCAGATCAGAAGGTTGTGTGTTCAAATCACATCAGGGTCAATTTATATGCCTGGAATCTATTGCAACACAACAATCTCCACTGGTGTGGAACAATTTTGTCGGCGTCTCAAAGAATGCAAGACTAGAGTGAAAGCGCAACAGACAAAAACCCAAATAGGAACATTCCTGCGATGGCCGGGAATCGAACCCGGGTCAACTGCTTGGAAGGCAGCTATGCTCACCACTATACCACCATCGCAAAGCCATTGAAACATTTTTACAGTGCATGTCGATTGGCATACGTATATTGAGTTTGTGTGGGATTAGAACGGCGAAATGCTGCCTTTTGGTCAAAGTTTCAGTGGCCTTTGAAAGGAAATCCTAAAGCAGCAAGTAAAGTCCAGGGGTCTCATTTATAAAACTTTCTGTGAGAATCTGCCTATAAGAGCACGTACGAGCAAAACCCAAACTCCACGTACGGAGAAAAAACAAGGGATTTATGAAACCCTCCGTACGTGCAGCACCACGTAATCTCCCCTTCACTGATTCCACCCGCAGCAGAAATGTGCGCATATGACCCCTCCCCACGTCACGCCCCCATGTCACCATATAAGGACACGCAAAGTAACTTATGAATGAGATTTACCTAAACTTGAGGCGATACTGAGAGGGTTTTACCGAGAGGGAGGGGCCACATGCCGCAGCAGTGACAGCAGAGGCCGGGTGGATCTTTACTGACATGTACCGCTGTTTCTCTGATCACAAGTAACCTTTTGGCAGAGTGCAGTGTCTCATCAATAACACTTTTGGAAATACACTTTTAGAACGTAAAGAAGAGCCTTTTAGACGCTGATTGTGATATTTGCCAGTGGCATTCACGGAGCTCAAATTTCCTGAAACTACAGAATAAGCTTTTAATCACTCAGATATTATTTCTTGAAACTTATAAATGAGACCCCAGGCCCATAGTAAGAACTTTAGTTTATGTCAATTTTGCCCCACTGTTTTCAATCAAATATTCCCATACCGGGAGTTGAACCCAGGCCGCCTGGGTGAAAACCAGGAATCCTTACCGCTAGACCATATGGGAGAAGCAGTATACAGGCTTTAATTCATTCCACACATCATGAGCCATATCAACAAGTACATGTTTCCTGTTGAAAGGGCGTTTTCTCCAAAAAGTTCAAACCTTGGCCCTGCCGCTCAGAAAGCAACTTCACACTACTCGGCACTAGTTATGTTTCCATCACATTTTCTCTGTGATGCTGGTCAATTCTGCAGTAGAAATCGCAAGGCACATACCCAACCACAAGAGTGAAGGTTGTTTTAATGATTGCAAAGCATTTTAGAGCACATTAACAGAGGTAGTGTGGCCGAGTGGTCTAAGGCGCTGGATTAAGGCTCCAGTCTCTTTGGAGGCGTGGGTTCAAATCCCACCACTGCCATTTCAGATGAGTTTAAAGATTAAATAAATATATCTTTCAGCAAACAATCTGCTTCCAAAGTGGTTTTTAAAGCGCCAAAACTGTGACCAGAGAATTCCTGAAGATGTACTGTAACCTCATCTTTTCAGCAGAAATTAATATCTTGAAGTTGAATTGAGTACACCGTTGTTGGCACGATTTGAACCTGTATTACGCTCACTGTCCTGTTTTTCCAACAGGAAATTAAATAAAAACCGTGAAAGCTAATCTTGGTTTAAATCAAATTAAAACTTTATTGTAACAGTGTACCACAGTAATAAAACTAGAAACCATGTGCGAACAGACAGTATGAGGAGAGAGAGAGAGAGACACTCGGCTTCCTGGGTGCTCTCCATGGTCCTGCTGACACTTGTGCCTTCTTTCTAGCCTTCTGGCTGTACCTAAACAGTGAAAGAGACATCCATATGCTTCATTCATTTCATGGAATGTATGTATAATTATGGTGTACATAATAATGACTATTTTGTACCTTGAAGGGGCCTTGTCCATGTCATGGAGAGCTGTGAACAGGTGGGCTATATCTGCCTCCTCCTTGCCTGACAAAGCGGTGATTGTGCGGTTTAGGCCAACTAGATAGGCTGCCAGGGCATCAACACTCTCCCATCCCACAACACCTCTGGAGTCACATTGGCTGGTCTGAAAAGTGATGAGTGAGAAAAAGAAAAAGAAGCAAATTAATGTTCAGTCTTATTTCTAATTATGTGAGCAATGCTGATTTTACATTCATTTATCTTATTAAAATGTAACCACATTTATTTCATGTTAGTATTGTGTTTTTGAGTATGCTAAGGTGTTACAGAAAGTGTCTAAACAATCTGAGCTGTTGTATATTGTTTATATTTTTCTTTTTGTACTGTAGGCCTACAGTTATTTAATTTCCTGTTGGAAAAACAGGACAGTGAGCGTAATACATTGAAAAACTAAAGCCAGAATTACAGCACGGGTGGAATTGACCAGAGAAAACGTGAAAGTAAAACAAAGCTCGTGAATTACTACATTGGCAGTTTGTTTTCATACACGATGTATCAACAAGTCTCATCCTTGACTTTGGGAAAGAGCGACGCTCGCCCCGGGCTCTGGTCAGCTCACGCCGTTTCAATCTAAGCACCAGCAATACATCAGGTCTCCTCCTTTTAGAAACAGCCACGGGAGACAAAAAAAGGCCCGGGACCTCTCCACGGGACAAAAGGTGTCGGGCCGACCCCGGGCTCGGTGATGAGATGAAAGGGTAAAGGGTCACATTTACCCTGTGCCCACACTACCCCACCCTGGCACATATGGGCCCGGGACAGAAGGAAAGAAGCGAGGAAGCGTGCCACGAACCGAACGCTCTAGGGGCAGAAGAAGAAGAAGAAGAAGAAGAAGAAGAAGTGGAATAGAAAACAAAGACACGCTGACAGAGAAACAGCTATGAAAATGTGGAAAAGAGTTCAAAGCCTAGAAAACATACACAAAATATACAGGGAACCAGCTCTGACTCAGGCAGATTCGGGCTGCGCGAGGGTTAAATATAATCACATTTCTATTGTGTTTAAAATAATCCATAACATCGCTGCTCCCCCTTTGAGAACATTTTTCACACTCAATTCGGAGAGAATTTCTAGAAGCACACGGTCGACAGTCAGAGGAGAGTTCAGCTCCAAGACACAAACCTGCATCTGGTCAGCAGTCATTCTCTTATAAAGCAGCGAGCCTTTGGAACGCTCTTCCAAACCAAACTATTTCATGCACAGACTATAGTACATTTATACGCCTGACCAAACAGTGGTTATTATCAAAGCAAACCTGTACGCACTGAATGACTGTGATATGAACGCTGTCAACTGTGAGTGAGTGAGTGATAGAAAGTGCTTTTATGATGTGAGCTTCTATGTATTATTCTGTATATATTTGATGAACTTTTGCAAGTATAACATCAACCTGTCCAGGGACTGCAGGTGGAAATGAGCATTTTTGCTCTAACCTGGCACATGACTCTCTTCTTTTTTAGACTAATGTTGTTTGTGCATTGTCCCTGATCAAATAAATAAATGAAACCATCACTACTTTACTTTATGGCAACGTGTAAATAAGCAGCAACGTCCCTCTCTCTTGGTACAGCAGAGTTTTTCTGCGTACTGCATTTGTAGTTTCTGTGTTCCACATTGTTTAGCTGGATACTTCTGTACATCTGTGCTGTGTTTTTGTGTTTTTTTATTTTTTACTGCAGATCCATACTAGCCATAAAGGAGCCAGATTATTTTAAGTAAACAAACAGCTAGCTTATGAGCTAAAGGCATTTGAGACCTACAAATGTCTTCTTCTGCTTCTGAAACACTGAAGAGACACCAAGAGCCCCCCCCCCCCCCACACACACACACACACACACACCTGCAGCACAGTGGAGGCGTCACAAGAGGCGCTACAGGAAACAAAAAGGGTACAAACAAGGAGGTAGCCGGGCAAGACTCTAACCCTACATTATTACAGAAGCATTTGGATACACCCATAATCACTTTTATACTTTTTATACTGTTTTTAGCTCATGTTATATTCATTTGCTAGTTCTCCCTAACATGGCAGGTTTCTATGGTGACGTTCACTTCAGAACATTCCATCCCAAACGCTATTTAGACAGACTAATCTCTATGGCAACAAAATGCATATCTGTGATTGGCCGGTTGCAGTGACATCATCAGTTCTGTTGCTATGATATTTAGAATGACATCATATATTCCCTGGTTCACCTTTGGAAGTCTGTGAGATGGACAGCTCATTTGGGTCACTGGTTTGCTCTGACCAGCCACAGATTATATTTGCTCTTGTACATTGTTTGCTTAATACATTTTTATTCATGTTTTCCTTGACAATCTTTCACAGATACCGTCTGCGATGAACTACAGCGTGTTTCTACTCCTTTACTTCAAGCCATGTCTTATGTTGAAGGCTGGAAAGTCTCTCAGCTCTGGGATAGATTTCTACTCACATTAGGACTTGCTTTGATAAGGACCAGTGATGAAGATGGTGGATGGATTCTGGTCTTCAGTTCACTAAGACTATCGACCCTTCACTCAGACCTCTGTGAACTGGGCTGAAGTGAGAGACCTCGGGGAGAGACGCTGGGACTCCCAGAGCTCTGCAAACAAGCCTCGCCCCAAACAGTCTCTACACTGAGGAGCATAACGCAGGCCTCCTCTAAGATCTCCGTCTGCCTCCTCCCACATGCTCACAGCACGGGCTGGAGGTACTGCAGCCCTGGCTCCCGTTGTGGTGAAGGCTGTTCGATGATCCTCCAGATTCTCAAAGGGCTCAGAGCGCTGAGTGGACCTGCATCCCTCCACCACGGCCTGAGAAAGACTCACAATCAAGAGGCTTTGAAGAGACATCGATGGAAAGTCATGGCAGCTCCTTGTGTGCGCTCCAGGCTCCGTGCCACAGCAAGACCAGACTCCACGCCCCGCGCTCCTGTAAACTATGGCGAGGGCCGCAGAGCCGACCCTCCAGGGCCCCTCTCTGCCCACCTCCAGCCAGCTGGCAGTGCAGATGGGGAAACTCTGAGGGAACCCTGGGGAAGGTGGTGATTGTTTGGCCAGCGACTGCGCCTTCATTTATCTATTTATTTGAACAGGGACAATATACATTAGCCTCAGAACGGAGAGATGCATTGTACCAGGTTATAGCACTTGCTATATAGTGCTAATTTCCACCTGCAGTCCCTGGGCCTATTGTACATGTTTTTAGTGGTAGGGAAAACCAGAGTACGCTGTGCTATCGTGCTATTACCCAGGTCTACTTTCGGTTGATGGTAACTGCACAGGTGGGCAATCAGGACCATGGAGGGTCTGCTCTGTGGCCCTCGCCATAGTCTGCAGGAGCGAGGGGAGTGGTCTGGTCTCGCTGTGGTTCAGAGGCTGGAGCGTATGCAAGGAGCTGCCATGACATCCCATCGATGTCTCTTCAAAGCCTCTTGATTGTGAGTCTTTCTCAGGCCGTGGTGGAGGGATGCAGGTCCACTCAGCGCTCTGAGCCCTTTGAGAATCATCGAACAGCCTTCACCACAACGGGAGCCAGGGCAGCCGCCACTCCTCTGTGCTGCAGTACCCCCAGCCCGTGCTGTGAGCATGTGGGAGGAGGCAGACGGAGATCTTAGAGAAGGCCTGCGTTATGCTCCTCAGTGTAGAGACTGTTTGGGGCGAGGCTTGTTTGCAGAGCTCTGGGAGTCCCAGCGTCTCTCCCCGAGGTCTCTCACTTCAGCCCACTTCACAGAGGTCTGAGTGAAGGGTCGATAGTCTTAGTGAACTGAAGACTAGAATCCATCCACCATCTTCATCACTGGTCCTTATCAAAGCAAGTCCTAATGTGAGTAGAAATCTGTCTCAGAGCTGAGAGAGAAAGGAGTCAGGATCAGATCATCTTTGGGTCAGAAGGTTTCACTGAACCACTGTGGGAGAGGCTCTTCAGACAGATGTGGCCACCGTTCTTTTCTGTCTTTCTTTCTTTTTATATGTTATATCTTTATTTGACTCATGTAACTACTCACCATTTGTATTTGTATTTAACCTTTTAGTCTTACACAGAGGCTGTAAGATCCTCGGCAAAGTGACGCTGTTTTCTGGATCCCTTCATGTGTCCAACCTTCACACAGATCTCTCGTATATACCTAAAGTATATCCACGTTAGATTAACATGTGTGGAGTTAGTTGTGATCTTGGGGTCTCAGACGGCTTCACTGAACCACTGTGGGAGAGCCTCTAGTGTAAGATGAAGCATTTTCATCATCAAGACCGACCGACAGCTTCGAGTTTATCTACAGGATTTCACCAAGAGCACATTCTCTTTTTACACATTTGCATCATTCATTTCTTACGGCACTTACGGCCGTTTTATTTTTGCTTTGTCATTTGTATTGTTCCCTTTATGTGGATTATTCTGCTTCTATGTATGTTTTATGTGTACTGTATTTGTAGTTGTTATCATTGTTACATTGTTATTTTTGTCCCCTCCTGGAACCACCACCTTAACGTGGTGGAGGGGTTTAAGCACCTGAATGATCCTAGGGGCGCTGTTGTCGGGGGCTTCGTGCCCCTGTAGGGTCTCCCATGGCAAACAGGTCCTAGGTGACGGGACAGACAACGCCCTGAATTTCACACTAGATGCTGCTCCATCCACCTGATGGAGGTCATTTAGTAATATCTAAGAGTCAAGCAAGACGTTCTGTTCAAGATGGGGATGTAGCTCAGTGGTAGAGCGCATGCTTTGCATGTATGATGTCCTGGGTTCAATCCCCAGCATCTCCAGCTGTTATTCATCATGGCTGAGTGCATATTCTCTTGTCGACCTCAAAGCATTTGTGACCCGCCCTGGAATCCAAAGACACAAGTCGGCAGCTTGTGTCCCGAGATAAACGTAAACAAAGAATTTGTTTTGAAAATTGGTGATTTTCACTTTTTTGCAGAATCGTTCAGTTGAAGTTACGAAGAAGCCTCTCCATGTTTAAGCTAGCAGTATTAGTATATTTAAAAGCGTAAACGTTTAGGTTTAAACCTGCTTGTTTTGGGGTTCATTAATAGCGTGTAGTAGGGCGTGACTTTGTCTGTGCGTATTTACATACTGGATCTGTTCCCTTTGTCTTTGGCCCCGCCCTACAGCGTGGCTACTTATGCCCGGTGTTCTGTCAGATCACAACACTGAACCAAGATGGATAACGCAAAGACAGTAGCAGACGAGCTGAACCGTGGACGTTACAGCGAACATGTTTGGAAGTACTTCTTCGACAAGCCGGATGGTTTTGAACAAGCGCTCACTGATTCTGAGGACGATCAGAGCGACGATGAAAGCAATTAGACTGAATAATATTCCTACTTTGCAACTGAGCGAAGATGAGGACGAGGAAGAATGTTTCGGAGTCGCGTCAGACGAGTTGGACCGTAAGATAACAGAGGCTATATCGATAGTAACATTTGACGAGGACAAAGACAAAGAAATGGAGAAAATACGCAACTTTGACTGTAAATGCTCCACGAGGAGAAAAGAGAACTCTCAGCACGGCAGACTGTCCTGTAGCCAGAATCTTTCTCCAGACATTATGTACAACATACGGCTGGATTCTTTAGCTGCGGAGAAAGAGTGGCAGGACATGCGAATTATTGGACATTCAGAGGCAAACAGACGCTCAGTTCACACTTCGGAGATGGTTACATCCACAAAGAAGACCCCGACAAAGAGAAAGCGTGCTCGAATGACTTATTTCATTGGAGGCAACGAGATCTGCAAGAACACTTTTCTGTTTCTTATGGGGTGAGTTTCCATACACTTAAGTTTATCGTTTTGTGTTCATTCTAACATGTACGTTATATCATGTTTAGACTTTCTCATACCTAATGTTACGAGTTCCGAGTAAGCTAGCTAGCAAGCAAGCTAGCTCACTCGAGACCCTAGTTGGCATCATCACTGGCTTTCGCTTCCACCCAAACGCACTTATTATATATCAAAATGTCAAGCAGAGACTCAACGAAAGTAGACTTTCTTATACCTAATGTTGTTACGAGTCCCGAGTGAGCTAGCTAGCTAGTGACAATAGGTACGAGACTCGGTATCAGGTCTGGTACCTAATGTTGTTAGCTAGCTCAGGACGATCACTTGACAAAACCCCCATTACTACAATGAGCTTTTAGATGGAAATGTGAGCATCTGCTATTGATTTGAATAATGCTTCGGTTGCTTGAATTGATTTAACCTGTCAGCATTCTTGAATTGAATGTGATGCTAATAATTTTAGCCAGTGGTGGAGGAAGAACTACTCACTTTTCTTACCAAGGATTTAATAACGTTAAAGTAAATGTATCCGATTAAATTTCTATTCCTCTTTTTTTTCTTTTTCAGCATTGGCAACAACACACTGGCGGAGATAGTTCAACACTACGAGGAGAATGGAGCAAAACCACGTTTGAGGAAGAGGCTCTCACTGCGTCCACCAGCCAGGTTCATCAGCCCTGTGGAGATCAATAGAGTTGTGGACTTTGCAGAAGACAATGCCATCATGTTGCCGACAGCCTGGGCATAAACTTTGGCATGTGAAGTTGCTGCCAACTCATGTGTTCAAGGCCTCAGTGTGGCGTCTCTACGTGGCGACTGCTAAAGAGCTTGGTATGTGTAAACATTTTTTTTTTTTTTAAATGTTCTTAATTATATGGATTTTACCCACCACGTCACGCAGCCAACTCACGACAGAGGACACAGTCTGGACCTGGTCCTCACGTATGGCCTGTCCACAGCTGTGTCTTCTGTCTCTGACCATTACTGTGTGTTTTTTAATACCAGTTTTACCCAGCGGGAGACCTCGGTAAGAGCTGTGAGGAAACGTCATCTCACCCCTGAAGTGGCTGCAAATGTTATTGATGTTTTAGAGAAATATTCTCCTATTGTTCTACCCGCCCCCTGTGATTTTATTTTTGAACATTTTAACAGCAAACTCAAGTCAGCGCTTGATTCTATCGCTCCTTTAAAATTCAAGAAACTCCCCATAAAACCAATTCCTCCATGGAGGAATGAGGAAATCAAACAACTCAAAAGACAATGCAGGGTGGCAGAGAGAAAATGGAGAAAAAACACAAAATTACCATAAACTACCAAATCTTCCGTGAACAACAAACAACTTACAATAACACAGTAAGAAACACAAGAAACAACTACTTCTCAAAAATGATCAACAATAATAAAAACTCTTCTCTACAATAGAACATCTAATCAATCCTGATTTTAACAAGACCAACTTTACTCCAAGTGACTCCCTTTGTGAGGCGTTTGCAGACCAGGGGAAAGATCGACACTATCAGATGTAATATTTTATCTACTCAAAATAACACGGTTCTAAATGCATCTGGTTGTCTACTTGTTCCAGAGGAAACACTGCACAGTTTTGTCCAGGTTAATGCTGAGATGCTTGATAAAGTTTTCTCCTCAGTGAGGCCCACCACATGTCCTTTAGACCCGGTCCCAACCCCGTTTTTTAAAACGTTTTATGGATCTCTTAGAGATGAGCTTTTAAACATGATGAATTGCTCTCTTCAGACGGGGGTCTTCCCTGCTGCCTTTAAGGGGGCGGTGGTGAGGCCTCTGCTGAAGAAGAGCAATTTGGACCGTAATGATTTTAACAACTTTAGACCGGTATCCAACTTACCATTTTTAAGCAAAATCTTAGAAAAACTTGTTTTTGCCCAACTTAGCGACTTTATAAATGCACATAACGTCCTTGAGAAATTCCAGTCTGGCTTTAGGGTAAACCACAGCACCGAGACGGCCCTTTAAAGATTTTAAACGATTTTAGATTAAATTATGATTCCAAAAGGTTGACAGTGTTGGTTCTACTGGATCTGAGCGCTGCCTTTGATACAGTCGACCAGACTATTCTTTTAACTCGTTTAAAACACATCGGCCTCTCTGGTGCTGTCCACCAATGGTTTACATCCTACCTCACAGACAGGACATTCATGGTGAGTGTGGATACCTGCTCCTCTAAGGTCCATAACATTACATGTGGTGTGCCCCAGGGTTCGATTTTAGGCCCAGTGCTTTTTAACCTGTATATGCTCCCTCTTGGTGATGTAATCAGGAGACATGGAGTCAACTTTCATAGTTACGCTGATGATACACAGTTGTACATCTCCATGTCTCCTGAGGACACCAGGCCAATGGATGCACTTTTTAACTGCACTTTAGATATTAAATCCTGGATGGCAGAAAACGTTCTCCAGCTTAACCAGGACAAAACTGAGGTTTTAGTCATCGGTCCTAAGGCCCAGAGAGAGAAACTTTTACCCAAACTACAGTCATTGTCTTTTAATCCTTCCTCACAGGTGAAGAACCTGGGTGTGATTTTTGACTCTGAGCTGACTTTAATTCCACACATTAAGAATATCACAAAGATAGGTTTTTACCATCTAAAGAACATAGCCAGAGTCCGCCCCATTCTCTCTCGGGCCAACACAGAAACGCTCATGCATGCTTTTATCACCAGTCGTATTGACTACTGTAATGCCCTGCTTTCTGGTCTTCCCAAAAAGAGTATCTCAGGTTTAAAACTTTTACAAAATTCAGCAGCTCGTGTCCTGACGAAGACCAGGAGGCGGGACCACATTACACCGGTTTTAGAGTCGCTGCATTGGCTCCCTGTGTGTTTCAGGATTGATTTTAAAGTTCTTTTAATGGTTTTTAAATGTCTTAATGGTCTTGGTCCTTCTTATCTTTCAGAATTGCTTTTACCTTATGAACCTTCACGGTCCCTTCGCTCCTCCGGCAGGGGTCTCCTAGTTATTCCTAAAGTCAACAGAAAGACTCACGGCGAGGCGTCTTTCCAATACTATGGCCCTCGCCTCTGGAACGACCTGAGGAGGAGCTCAGGACCACAGAGAACGTTCATGTTTTTAAGAGCAGGCTCAAGACCCACCTTTTTAGCTTAGCTTTTAACTAATATTTACTTATATTAACCTTATTTACCGGTTTTAGTTCTATTATTTCTTTAGTTTCCCTCCTTTTATCCTGTGCTATTTCACGCACAGTTTTAGCTGTTTTTAATGTATCTCTTATTAAATATTTTTTTTTTTTTTTTTTTATGTTCGCCTAGTGGTTCCTCTGAAGGAGCCCTTTGCCCCAGGAGTGCTGGTTGGCTGTGGCTGTACGGGCGCTCTCATGGGGGTGCCTGGATGGAGGTAGGACGTCTCTCCTACACCTCCTCCGGGCCCCCTGGGTTGGCGCTCTGTGGCTGTGGCCGATGGGCTGCTCCTGGTGCAGACGGCTCCTTGGATGATGTTTCCTCTTTCGGTCCATCTGTACCCAGCCTTACGTACTCAACTCTATGTCCATTTTTATTTAAGACTTTTAACTGCTGGCTGTCTGTACGTATATGTGTCTGTGTGTCTGTGTGTGCGGGTGGTGGGGTTGTAGTTATTTATGTATATTTCCTAGTGGGGACGATTTTAATGATTTTTAATCACTGTAAAGCACTTTGTGTTACATTTTGAATGAAAAGCGCTCTATAAATAAAGTTTGATTTGATTTGAAATCCTCATAGGAATCGTCGTCAATGGTGAAAACGGAAGTCCAGAGCAAGAACTGAACCCCTCCCAAGTGGGGATCCTTCTGGAGGACAATATGGTAATGGATCCATCTGCAGTCTTCCTTTGGCAATGGGTCTCCTGTTTGGACTAACTTATGCACTCCACTTGGAGTACCCAAAGTGCATGAAGAACACATTCCTGTTCATTCAGCAGATTATGATGAATCTGGGACGAAACGATCCCCCTCCCAACTTCCATCTTGGGATTGATCCAAGAAGTCAGTCAGTCCACGGTCAAGAGTCAGAAAGACACTTATTTCTTGGGGTTGGCTTCAATTTTGACTATTGACTATAGTGACTATAGGCTAGTCGGCAGAAAAGAAGATGCAGCAAATTATAAAAATGCAAAGAGTTCAATACCATGTTTCAGAACAGGCCAAACTTTGGATCAGAACTTGAGTGGCCTTGGTGTAGCATTTGAGTTGTAGGATAGAGGAAAGTTAGTGAACGCATGTACTGCAATGTAATTGTATAATGCTTTTCTTTCACATGTATTTAGAGCCCCACTGTTAAGCAGAGCATCAACAAATTGTCAAAATCTCTTGTTGTTCCTCTCCACGGAAATCTTTAGTAAAAGGCGAAAGATTTATGCGATCTGAAGAGAAACAAGAGCACTGGTCTAAAGAGCAGGCCACGGGTTGGGACTTAAGGCCATGCACTGCCCTGTCATGGGTTATCTACCTTTGACCGAAGGGAAGCCAAAGTCATTTGCATGAACCCGGATCATTTGTGGTGGTCACACAAATGGTCATTTGTGGCTCGTTGGTCTAGGGGTATGATTCTCGCTTCGGGTGCGAGAGGTCCCGGGTTCAATTCCCGGACGAGCCCATAGGTGTACTGTTTAGCAGTTGCTGAAGAGAGTTGATGATTTTCTCTTGAGTACTCTAGAAGACAGCGGTCTTCTTTGTATGTCAACTCATTTGAAACAGTTGTCGATGAGAAGGCAAAGAGCCTTTAAATCAAAGGGCCTGACTGTGTATAACATCGTATGTGAGCATTTCCAAGCAATGACTTTATTTTCTGAAAACATTTCTTATTAGTAGAGGAGTTTTTGCAAATGGGCCTCATTGTAAAAAGGCACCAGACCAAATTGACTTCTGTGGGTTCCTTATGAGATTAGCATTGCATGGGGCCCAGCTTTGGTATTGTTTTAGAAAAATAGTCTAGCTTTTCAGAAGGCCCACTGTGTCCACAAAGACAGCAACTACTCCATATGATACACTGCCACCAAGCTACTAGCAGAGGATGGTTTCCATCCATCGACCTCTGGGTTATGAGCCCAGCACACTTCCGCTGCTCCACTCTGCTTCAGCACAAACGTCAGATGGCAGTCGAACACTCAACCCTAGCTAAGGAAGCCTGTGCCAGTCTTGTTCAAACTTTTGCCCCAAATATTGAAAGGAGGATCAGAAATAACTCCAAAGAAACTGAAACGGATATTCCAAAGTTTAGCACCGAGCCAACAAAATCAGGAGCACAGTTGGTATTAGCATGCATCCGAAACTGTCTCCTCTTTCAGCAGTTGAATTGGTTACATTTTCAATTTTAAAAATGTTTATGATGTTTGAGATAACTTCTTGATTCCCAAAACTCAGCAAAAACAACCTTCGATAGCTCAGTTGGTAGAGCGGAGGACTGTAGTTTCCAAAGTGGACATCCTTAGGTCGCTGGTTCAAATCCGGCTCGAAGGAGTGTTTTCCAGTTGGCTCAAAGGCAGACTGAACATTTAAAGCGCAGACAGTCATGTCCAGTTATTCAACTAATGTTGGCTGTATCAAATCAGCTTGTATAAAAAACAATCTTCTGGCCTTGCACTATTATGGAATCTCAGTTGGTAATTTTCACCATAGTATTGGTGTCTTATATAACGGGACATACTGTATCAGCGGTTGGTGTGGTTGATCACATGGAAAAAGACCAAGAGTACCTTTGTTGTTCCAACAAGGAATGACCCAGTTCTCAGCTTGAGCCCACTCAAGGCAAGGGGATTGATAGTTGTATCAATCCATCGGTGTAAAACCATCATTTGAGCAGTGGGGGTGTAGCTCAGTGGTAGAGCATTTGACTGCAGATCAAGAGGTCTCTGGTTCAAATCACCAGTGAGTCTGAGGGGGACTCACTGGTGAAGAAAGAGGAAGTGAAGTCTTGAATAAAAACATGAGACCCTTGAGAATGTTCTCTTTCAACAGTAATGTTTGTATGTCTTTTTTTCCGCAATATCTATGCCAGTGTGTTTGAATCAAATAGTGCTTTTGTGTGCTTCCGTTAGCTCACTTAGCAGAGGACTGTAGGTTCCTTTGGCTCGAAGGAGAATTTAAAATTTGAACAAAGACAGACTGAACTTGAAAAGCCTACACAGGCACGTCCGATCATTCAACTAATGTAGGTTGTATCAATTCAGTTGTTTATAAAGCCAATCTTCTTCTCAGATGGTTATGGTGCAGGGAGATTTTTAATGCCCGGAGCATCACATAATAAAATATGCGTATGCCACATTATGCATTTTTAAAATACCGAAAACCCAACTTCCAGCTTGGGATTGATCCAAGAAGTCAGTCAGTCTACTGTAGTGCTATTGAAACTGACAGGATGATAGTCCAAAGATGCAAAGCATCTGCAAAATGTAACACTATGACAATAAAACCTTCCCGATTTCAAGAGGAGTTTGTGTTTACAGGCATTGATGAGTTCGCATTGAGGCACAACTTTGACAAAGTTTTTTTGGCAGCTGTTCAGAAGCAAAACTCTGCTTGTTCACAGAGGATGGCTTCTGTCTATTTGTCTAAATTGCTTCCACGGAAGCACTAGGCTGCAAGCCACCCCAGATGGGACTTGAACCCACAATCCCTGGCTTAGGAGGCCAGTGCCTTAACCATTAGGCCACTGGGGCTACCCTCGATAGTGTATGATTAAAATTTGGACAAGGCATATCTATGTTAGGAGTCAGAAAGACACTTATTTCTTGGGTTTGGCTTCAATTTTGACTTTTGACTCATATCAAAGGTTGGTGACAGTGAGTAATGTGTGTCCTTACTGTGGCAGTTTGAGGCTCGTTGGTCTAGGGGTATGATTCTTGCTTAGGGTGCGAGAGGTCCATGGATATGTTCAGTATGCTGAGATAAGTCTTTATCACCTGCTAGGCTTATTTTGGTAGAACTGAACACTTGAAAAAGCACTACTGACAAAATGTTTGGCTACCTGCCATATTCAATTTAAAAACACACACCGACTGGTCAAAACCGGGCACACATTTAAAGGTAACCGTTGCAGGGTGCTCTTAGGAGTTTAAAAAAAACACTTCGAGGTCGAAAGCTTTGGTCTATCAGATTCTGGTCGAAACAATTGCACTGCCAATAGCAACGAGACAGCATTGCTTTTGGGAAACTGATCACTAATGCCGTGACCCGGATTCGAACCGGGGTTGCTGCGGCCACAACGCAGAGTACTAACCTCTATACGATCACGGCTGTGTTGTCTTTGTGGGAATGTATTTGTTTATTGGTTTATTTGGACAGTGCATGTTTATGAACACACCACACCGGAATGTTGCCATGGGCTAATTTGCATCCATTGTCCGACACTGAAACTAAATAAAAAGGCTAGTCGGCAGAAAAGAAGATGCAGCAAATTATAAAAATGCAAAGAGTTCAATTCCATGTTTCAGAAGAGGCCAAACTTTGGATCAGAACTTGAGTGGCCTTGGTGTAGCATTTGAGTTGTAGGATAGAGGAAAGTTAGTGAACGCATGTACTGCAATGTAATTGTATAATGCTTTTCTTTCACATGTATTTAGAGCCCCACTGTTAAGCAGAGCATCAACAAATTGTCAAAATCTCTTGTTGTTCCTCTCCACGGAAATCTTTAGTAAAAGGCGAAAGATTTATGCGATCTGAAGAGAAACAATAGCACTGGTCTAAAGAGCAGGCCACGGGTTGGGACTTAAGGCCATGCACTGCCCTGTCATGGGTTATCTACCTTTGACCGAAGGGAAGCCAAAGTCATTTGCATGAACCCGGATTTCTATTGCAAGTTTGCTTTTTTCAATTCCCAACCAGTGAGGTTAACTTAAGGAGAGGATACCTTTTAATTGGGGCTCATAAAAGAACTTTGCTGTAGCATTTTTAAAGCCTGACAGAGGAAGGTTGGACATTCAATCTATTTTAATTTAGTGGCAAATAACACACCAACATCTCAAATCTACATTTTTTAAATTTTCCTTTTGTTAATGACAATTACCAGCCCAAAAACACACACGAGCCAGCCAGGAGTTGAACCTAGAATATTCTGATCCGTAGTCAGACGCGTTATCCATTGCGCCACTAGCCCCTTTAAAACCTGATGTTAATTAAAATTCCTTCATGTCCTACTTAGAACCTAGCCTTAAAATTTGTTGAGCGATCACGGTTTTCTATAAGACTTTCAAGCACATCCAAATGTCACATTTCAGATATTATGGAACAAGTCTTTTTGAATGTATGGCTATTTAGAAATGTGAACATCTGCCATCTATTGATAGCTCAGTTGGTGCAGCAAACACCTTTTAAGGGTGAGCATGAAAGCATTTGATTGCAGTGTGAAAGTTGGTTGGATACAAAAACTATTCAGGGGTGGTCATTTGTGGCTCGTTGGTCTAGGGGTATGATTCTCGCTTCGGGTGCGAGAGGTCCCGGGTTCAATTCCCGGACGAGCCCATAGGTGTACTGTTAAGCAGTTGCTGAAGAGAGTTGATGATTTTCTGTTGAGTACTCTAGAAGACAGCGGTCTTCTTTGTATGTCAACTCATTTGAAACAGTTGTCGATGAGATGGCAAAGAGCCTTTAAATCAAAGGGCCTGACTGTGTATAACATCGTATGTGAGCATTTCCAAGCAATGACTTTATTTTCTGAAAACATTTCTTATTAGTAGAGGAGTTTTTGCAAATGGGCCTCATTGTAAAAAGGCACCAGACCAAATTGACTTCTGTGGGTTCCTTATGAGATTAGCATTGCATGGGGCCCAGCTTTGGTATTGTTTTAGAAAAATAGTCTAGCTTTTCAGAAGGCCCACTGTGTCCACAAAGACAGCAACTACTCCATATGATACACTGCCACCAAGCTACTAGCAGAGGATGGTTTCCATCCATCGACCTCTGGGTTATGAGCCCAGCACACTTCCGCTGCTCCACTCTGCTTCAGCACAAACGTCAGATGGCAGTCGAACACTCAACGCTAGCTAAGGAAGCCTGTGCCAGTCTTGTTCAAACTTTTGCCCCAAATATTGAAAGGAGGATCAGAAATAACTCCAAAGAAACTGAAACGGATATTCCAAAGTTTAGCACCGAGCCAACAAAATCAGGAGCACAGTTGGTATTAGCATGCATCCGAAACTGTCTCCTCTTTCAGCAGTTGAATTGGTTACATTTTCAATTTTAAAAATGTTTATGATGTTTGAGATAACTTCTTGATTCCCAAAACTCAGCAAAAACAACTCTCGATAGCTCATTTGGTATAGCGGAGGACTGTAGTTTCCAAAGTGGACATCCTTAGGTCGCTGGTTCAAATCCGGCTCGAAGGAGTGTTTTCCAGTTGGCTCAAAGGCAGACTGAACATTTAAAGCGCAGACAGTCATGTCCAGTTATTCAACTAATGTTGGCTGTATCAAATCAGCTTGTATAAAAAACAATCTTCTGGCCTTGCACTATTATGGAATCTCAGTTGGTAATTTTCACCATAGTATTGGTGTCTTATATAACGGGACATACTGTATCAGCGGTTGGTGTGGTTGATCACATGGAAAAAGACCAAGAGTACCTTTGTTGTTCCAACAAGGAATGACCCAGTTCTCAGCTTGAGCCCGCTCAAGGCAAAAGGATTGATAGTTGTATCAATCCATCGGTGTAAAACCATCATTTGAGCAGTGGGGGTGTAGCTCAGTGGTAGAGCATTTGACTGCAGATCAAGAGGTCTCTTGTTAAATTCTGGATTCCCCCTCACTGGTGAAGAAAGAGGAAGTGAAGTCTTGAATAAAAACACGAGACCCTTGAGAATGTTCTCTTTCTTTTTTTTTTTTTCTTTTTTTTTTTTTTTTTTTTTTTTTGCTCTATTAATTTTATTTCGCAGATATATAGAAAATACAAATGTACAGAAACAAAACAACAAACAATGGTGCACCAATAAATCAATAATAATAGAAACATAAGAACAAACAATACTAATTATAACATTTAAATAAAAAAAAAAATAAAAATAAGTAAGTAAATAAAAAACACTCACAAAAGACAAAACAAAAAACACAACAACAAAAGTATTCCTCTAATTATGAGCAGTCCTCTCATCAAGAGATATTTGAAGTCCGTCGAAGTAGTTCAAAAAAGGAGTCCAGGCCTCAAAAAATTGCTGGATAGTTCCTTTTAAGGTAAATCTTATTTTTTCAAGTTTCAAAAAATACATTGTCTCTCTAATCCATCTAGTAAAGCTTGGTGGTGATTGTTGTTTCCAAGAAAACAAGATGCTTCACCTTGCAATAAGAGTGGTAAAAGCAATAGCGTCGCGTGCATTATTTGTCAGAGGGCAAGAAGGTGGGGTGATTCCAAATATAGCACTCATGGGATTAGGATTTATGCTTTGCCCAAAAATTTTAGTGTATGCATCAAAAATGTTAGACCAAAAAAAGGAAAGTGCAGGGCATGACCAAAACATATGTATGTAATCGGCTGGTTGGCCCTTGCAGCGAGGACACAGGGGATCTGCATCAGGATACATGTCTGCCAGTTTAGCATTGGTGAGGTGAGCTCTTAAGACCACTTTCAACTGTATCAGACCATGGCGTGCGCATATTGAGGATTTACATATACGTCCAAGAATGGCATCCCAGGTTGCAACATCAATTGTCAAACCCAGGTCTGTTTCCCAGCGTCTTTTGACTTCCTCAAGTGAGGAGGGGCAAATACCACTTATTAATCTGTACAGAGATGATATTAATTTCTTCTCTGTGGGTGAAAGTGAGAGAATGTCGTCTAAAGTGTTATTATCTGGCAAGTTTGGGAAGGATAAGAATTTTTTTTGGACAAAGTTCCTAATTTGCAAATATCTGAAGAAATTTGATTTAGGGAGATCAAATGTCTCACTTAATTCAGTGAATGAGAAAAATGTCCCCTCCGAGAACAGATCAAATAGAGATTTAATGCCTTTTGTGTGCCATGATTGGAAGGACGCATCCAAGGAAGCAGGTGGGAAATTATGGTTTCCCCTGATCGGAGCATGTATTGAAGTATTTTTTAGGCCAAAATGCCTCCTAAACTGTGTCCATATCTTGATAGTTTGATTGACAATTAGGTTTGGCTGTTTGGCCGGAGTGGTCAATGCAGCACACACCATTGATCCTAGGTGTAGGCGGCTGGTCGTGAATTCTATGGACACCCATGATTCGCATTGATCTTTGTCAAAGTTAACCCAGTGAAGAACTTTTTGTATATTGCAAGCCCAGTAATAATGAATAAAGTTTGGAAGTGCCAACCCTGCGTTATTTTTTGGCCTTTGAAGAGCAGTTCGTTTTATTCTGTGTGACCCGCCCCTCCAAATAAAGGTGCCTATAAGCTTGTCAAATAAACTAAAGAAAGATTTTTTAATAAAAATTGGGATGTTTTGAAAAAGATAAGTAAACTTGGGTAATACAACCATTTTGATTATATTGACTCTACCTGCAACAGATAGGGGAAGGTCCTTCCATCGATCAAAATCCAATTTACATTTCTCCATAAGGACAGTGAAATTTTTTGTGAAAAGTGATGGCAAATTACGCGTCACTTCCACTCCAAGGTATTTAAAAGAGGTTCGGGCAATTTTAAATGGAAATTTGTCAAAGGCATATGTGGTCCCTTGTTTTAATGGGAATAGCAGACTCTTACTAAAATTTATCTTATATCCCGAAAGCTTCCCAAATTGATTGAGTAAGCTGATAATAACAGGGAGAGAGAGTTGTGGGTCAGATACATAAAGCAGAAGATCGTCCGCGTAAAGAGACAACTTATGATATGAACCACCCCGCTCTATGCCTCGGAAGTTGTCAGCTTGTCTAAGGGCAATGGCTAACGGCTCTATAGAAATTGCGAAAAGGAGTGGGGACAGTGGGCATCCCTGGCGTGTGCCTCTTCCAAGGGAAAAGTATTGAGATTGTTGTCCATTGGTTATAACTGTTGCAACAGGGTTGGAGTAGAGTAACTTTATCCACGAGATTAAGCCGTTTCCAAAGCCAAATTTCCGGAGTGTAAGAAATAAAAATTCCCACTCCACCCGGTCAAAAGCTTTCTCAGCATCAAGAGATAAAATTGATTCATCGCTTGGACCGGGTGGAGTGTGGACTATGTTAAGTAATCTTCTTACATTAGCTGTGGAACTCCTCCCTTTAACAAAGCCCGTCTGGTCAGCTGAAACAATTTGTGGCAGAACTTTTTCCAATCTACAGGCTAGAATTTTTGCCAAGATTTTATAATCTACATTTAGTAACGAGATTGGACGATAGGAGCTACATTGAAGTGGATTTTTGTCTTTTTTTAACAAGACAGTAATTGCAGCCTGGCATAATGTTGGAGGGAGAGAGCCAGCTGATAATGACTCATTAAAGAGTGCCTGTAAGAGAGGAGAAAGCCTGTTCGCAAACTTCTTGTAGAATTCAGCTCCAAATCCATCAGGGCCTGGTGTTTTGTTTGTCCGCAGCGACTTAATTGCTTCTTTGATTTCAATTATGGAGATGTTAGAATCAAGCGCAGGCAGACTGTCATGTGGAACATTGGGAAAAGTCAGTTTATCAAGAAAATTATTTTTTTGGGATAAATCACTTTGATTTTCAGATGTGTACAGTGTTGTGTAAAACTGTTTAAAAGCGTCATTTATTTCTTTGTGATTTATAACCGTTTTCCCGGCACTGTCTTGTATTTTAGTAATTAGACGAGAAGCAGTGTTCTGCCGGATTTGATAAGCAAGGAGTTTACTCGCCTTTTCCCCATATTCATAGCTGTTATGACGTGCCTTTAGTAGTAACTGCGTGGCTTGATCTGTAGACAGTAAATCATACTCTGTCTGCAGTCGCAATTTTTCTTTAAATAGAGATGGCAATGTAGAGGTTGAGTATTGCTCATCGATTTCCGCCATTGAGCGAGTTAGCTCTTGAAGCCTCATATTTTTGACTCTATTTCTTTTTGAACAATATGCAATTATTTGCCCGCGTAGATAGGCCTTAAGAGTTTCCCACAAAAGCGAATAACTGATCTCTGGGGAGCTATTAGTATCAAGAAAGAAGTCTATTTCTGTGTCCAAAAATGTGTTAAAATCCTCATCTGCCAGAAGAAGAGTGTTAAATCTCCAGTTGCGTGTGGGTTTGGGGCAGTCCGGCAGTTCTAAAACAAAAGAGACGGCAGCATGGTCTGATACAGTTATACTGTGATATTTGCACGAGTGGGTATGTTCGAGTAACTTGTTGTCCAGCAAAAAGTAGTCTATACGCGTATATGTATGGTGGACATGAGAGAAAAACGAAAATATTTTCTTCTTTTGGAAGTGGAATCTCCATATGTCAGATAGACCCGATTGATTCATATAATCTTTAACAGCTTTAGCACTTTTAAACAGGGCCTGTGGCTTATTGGAAGACCTGTCAAGGTGGGGATCAAGAACACAATTAAAGTCACCCCCTAGTATAATGTTGTAACGGTTATAATTAGGCAAAATAGAGAAAAGCTTTGTAAAAAAATCTTTGTTATCCCAGTTTGGAGCATATAATGATAATAAAATAACAGGAGTATGAAATATGTGACCCCGAGCCATTACATAACGCCCTGCTGTATCCGAGATTATTTCTTCCGACTGAAAGGGTACATCTTTATGCACCAATATCGCAGCACCTCTGGCTTTGGCATTAAAATTTGAATGGAACACCTGACCAACCCAATGTCTTTTGAGTAGTTTTGACTGACCCCGTTTAAGATGCGTTTCCTGGAGAAAAGCGACATCTGTTTTTAAGTGTCTAAGATAATTGTCTATTTTTTGTCTTTTCACTGTATTATTGACACCCTTTACATTTAAAGAGACAAAAGAGATACTGTGATTATTGCTTTGTCTATTCATACCTGCCATGTAGAGATTACGAGTAATAGCATCTCAGGGGCCTGGAATCGCTGCAGCTTCGAACTGGTAGAAAGGTGTGGAAGACCAAATATAGGGACAAGGACAAATAATAGTAATAAAGACAAAGAAAGAGAAAAAAAAGAGAAAAAAAGAGAAAAACGGAAAAAACGAAAGGACAAAATAACATGAAAAACAATTAAAACAGAAAAAAAGAAAAAAAGAAAAACCTTCTGTAGTGAAACCCACTAAAAACTTAACTTCTTTTCGAACTCTGTTATGAACAAGAACAAACTAATAGTATATACTAACTGTAACAATCAGTCACAAAACAGGTAGTAACCTAATAAAAGTTCCCACAGTACTTGTAGAGGCAAACCTAGCCGCTCAAAAATCAGAAACATAATAATTACCTTGAAAATATCGAACAAGTGGTGCATTTTTTTTTTTTTTTTTTTTTTTTTGCTAGAAGATGGCGCCCCTTATTTAGTCTTTACTATATTAACATGCATACCGGGTTACATCTGCACGAGACACACCGGTACAGAACTCCAGCCACAGCGTGGCCACAGCCAAAAGTTTATGACGGGTCCCCTGCTGCGCCGGCAATGAATGACTTTGCATCTTCTGGAGCGGAGAAAGTTATTTTCTGTCCATCCCTGCCCATGACTTGGAGCGTAGCAGGAAAAAACATCCTGTACGTGTATCCTGCGGCTCTCAGCTGGGACTTGACCTCGAAGAACGCTGCCCTCTTTCTGGACACTTCTGGGCTGTAGTCAGGGAAAATATGGATCTCTGTTCCACGATAGATGAGTCGACCTTTCTCTCGGGCAAGCTTCAAAATGAGCTCCTTATTCTGGTAGTGGTGAATCCGAGCGATGAACGGGCGCGGAGCGTCAGAGTTACGTCTACGAACATTGATGCGGTGAGCCCGGTCTATGGCCACCGGAGTGGTGAATGCGTCTGGACCGAATACTTCTTTAAAACACTCGGCGAGAAAGGTGGATGGACGTGCACCTTCGGATTTCTCAGGTAAGTTTGTTATGCGGATATTGTTGCGTCTTGAGCGGTTTTCAAGATCGTCAGTTTTAAGTTTGAGTGCCTCGTTATCCCCCTTCAGTGAAGCGCACACATTCTCAAGTTCCATTAATCGACCTTGCATATCATTCATAGACGTTTCGATCTCCTGAATTGTCTTGTCATGGCTGTCGATCCGCGCTCGATCTGCTGAAAACTGTGCCAGTAAAGTTGAGATGATCCGTTCTTCGGATTTAAGTAGCATTGCCTCCATGTCGGCTCGGGTCAATGGCGGTTGGTTGCTAGCAGCACATGTTGTCTTTTGGCTTTCTTCTTCCTCCGGCTCCTCTGAACCTAGAGGGTTCTTCGTTCTTGGTTTACCCATGTTCGCGAGTTTGTTGGGTAGGGTTACAACGTTTTTTGGCAGATATTAGAGTATATTCCTGACGGATTATAACAGAGCTCTCCCGGTTGCTGCTTACTCCGCCATTACTCAAACCGGGAGTCCGAGAATGTTCTCTTTCAACAGTAATGTTTGTATGTCTTTTTTTCCGCAATATCTATGCCAGTGTGTTTGAATCAAATAGTGCTTTTGTGTGCTTCCGTTAGCTCACTTAGCAGAGGACTGTAGGTTCCTTTGGCTCGAAGGAGAATTTAAAATTTGAACAAAGACAGACTGAACTTGAAAAGCCTACACAGGCACGTCCGATCATTCAACTAATGTAGGTTGTATCAATTCAGTTGTTTATAAAGCCAATCTTCTTCTCAGATGGTTATGGTGCAGGGAGATTTTTAATGCCCGGAGCATCACATAATAAAATATGCGTATGCCACATTATGCATTTTTAAAATACCGAAAACCCAACTTCCAGCTTGGGATTGATCCAAGAAGTCAGTCAGTCTACTGTAGTGCTATTGAAACTGACAGGATGATAGTCCAAAGATGCAAAGCATCTGCAAAATGTAACACTATGACAATAAAACCCTCCCGATTTCAAGAGGAGTTTGTGTTTACAGGCATTGATGAGTTCGCATTGAGGCACAACTTTGACAAAGTTTTTTTGGCAGTTGTTCAGAAGCAAAACTCTGCTTGTTCACAGAGGATGGTTTCTGTCCATTTGTCTAATTTGCCTCCACGGAAGCACTAGGCTGCAAGCCACCCCAGATGGGACTTGAACCCACAATCCCTGGCTTAGGAGGCCAGTGCCTTATCCATTAGGCAACTGGGGCTACCCTCGATAGTGTATGATTAAAATTTGGACAAGGCATATCTATGTTAGGAGTCAGAAAGACACTTATTTCTTGGGTTTGGCTTCAATTTTGACTTTTGACTCATATCAAAGGTTGGTGACAGTGAGTAATGTGTGTCCTTACTGTGGCAGTTTGAGGCTCGTTGGTCTAGGGGTATGATTCTTGCTTAGGGTGCGAGAGGTCCATGGATATGTTCAGTATGCTGAGATAAGTCTTTATCACCTGCTAGGCTTATTTTGGTAGAACTGAACACTTGAAAAAGCACTACTGACAAAATTTTTAGCTACCTGCCATATTCAATTTAAAAACACACACCGACTGGTCAAAACCGGGCACACATTTAAAGGTAACCGTTGCAGGGTGCTCTTAGGAGTTTAAAAAAAACACTTCGAGGTCGAAAGCTTTGGTCTATCAGATTCTGGTTGAAACAATTGCACTGCCAATAGCAACGAGACAGCATTGCTTTTGGGAAACTGATCACTAATGCCGTGACCCGGATTCGAACCGGGGTTGCTGCAGCCACAACGCAGAGTACTAACCTCTATACGATCACGGCTGTGTTGTCTTTGTGGGAATGTATTTGTTTATTGGTTTATTTGGACAGTGCATGTTTATGAACACACCACACCGGAATGTAGCCATGGGCTAATTTGCATCCATTGTCCGACACTGAAACTAAATAAAAAGGCTAGTCGGCAGAAAAGAAGATGCAGCAAATTATAAAAATGCAAAGAGTTCAATTCCATGTTTCAGAAGAGGCCAAACTTTGGATCAGAACTTGAGTGGCCTTGGTGTAGCATTTGAGTTGTAGGATAGAGGAAAGTTAGTGAACGCATGTACTGCAATGTAATTGTATAATGCTTTTCTTTCACATGTATTTAGAGCCCCACTGTTAAGCAGAGCATCAACAAATTGTCAAAATCTCTTGTTGTTCCTCTCCACGGAAATCTTTAGTAAAAGGCGAAAGATTTATGCGATCTGAAGAGAAACAAGAGCACTGGTCTAAAGAGCAGGCCACGGGTTGGGACTTAAGGCCATGCACTGCCCTGTCATGGGTTATCTACCTTTGACCGAAGGGAAGCCAAAGTCATTTGCATGAACCCGGATTTCTATTGCAAGTTTGCTTTTTTCAATTCCCAACCAGTGAGGTTAACTTAAGGAGAGGATACCTTTTAATTGGGGCTCATAAAAGAACTTTACTGTAGCATTTTTAAAGCCTGACAGAGGAAGGTTGGACATTCAATCTATTTTAATTTAGTGGCAAATAACACACCAACATCTCAAATCTACATTTTTTAAATTTTCCTTTTGTTAATGACAATTTCCAGCCCAAAAACACACACGAGCCAGCCAGGAGTTGAACCTAGAATATTCTGATCTGTAGTCAGACGCGTTATCCATTGCGCCACTAGCCCCTTTAAAACCTGATGTCAATTAAAATTCCTTCATGTCCTACTTAGAACCTAGCCTTAAATTTTGTTGAGCGATCACGGTTTTCTATAAGACTTTCAAGCATATCCAAATGTCACATTTCAGATATTATGGAACGAGTCTTTTTGAATGTATGGCTATTTAGAAATGTGAACATTTGCCATCTATTGATAGCTCAGTTGGTGCAGCAAACACCTTTTTAAGGGTGAGCATGAAAGCGTTTGATTGCAGTGTGAAAGTTGGTTGGATACAAAAACTATTCAGGGGTGGTCATTTGTGGCTCGTTGGTCTAGGGGTATGATTCTCGCTTCGGGTGCGAGAGGTCCTGGGTTCAATTCCCGGGACGAGCCCATAGGTGTACTGTTTAGCAGTTGCTGAAGAGAGTTGATGATTTTCTGTTGAGTACTCTAGAAGACAGCGGTCTTCTTTGTATGTCAACTCATTTAAAACAGTTGTCGATGAGAAGGCAAAGAGCCTTTAAATCAAAGGGCCTGACTGTGTATAACATCGTATGTGAGCATTTCCAAGCAATGACTTTATTTTCTGAAAACATTTCTTATTAGTAGAGGAGTTTTTGCAAATGGGCCTCATTGTAAAAAGGCACCAGACCAAATTGACTTCTGTGGGTTCCTTATGAGATTAGCATTGCATGGGGCCCAGCTTTGGTATTGTTTTAGAAAAATAGTCTAGCTTTTCAGAAGGCCCACTGTGTCCACAAAGACAGCAACTACTCCATATGATACACTGCCACCAAGCTACTAGCAGAGGATGGTTTCCATCCATCGACCTCTGGGTTATGAGCCCAGCACACTTCCGCTGCTCCACTCTGCTTCAGCACAAACGTCAGATGGCAGTCGAACACTCAACCCTAGCTAAGGAAGCCTGTGCCAGTCTTGTTCAAACTTTTCCCCCAATTATTGAAAGGAGGATCAGAAATAACTCCAAAGAAACTGAAACGGATATTCCAAAGTTTAGCACCGAGCCAACAAAATCAGGAGCACAGTTGGTATTAGCATGCATCCGAAACTGTCTCCTCTTTCAGCAGTTGAATTGGTTACATTTTCAATTTTAAAAATGTTTATGATGTTTGAGATAACTTCTTGATTCCCAAAACTCAGCAAAAACAACCTTCGATAGCTCAGTTGGTAGAGCGGAGGACTGTAGTTTCCAAAGTGGACATCCTTAGGTCGCTGGTTCAAATCCGGCTCGAAGGAGTGTTTTCCCGTTGGCTCAAAGGCAGACTGAACATTTAAAGCGCAGACAGTCATGTCCAGTTATTCAACTAATGTTGGCTGTATCAAATCAGCTTGTATAAAAAACAATCTTCTGGCCTTGCACTATTATGCAATCTCAGTTGGTAATTTTCACCATAGTATTGGTGTCTTATATAACGGGACATACTGTATCAGCGGTTGGTGTGGTTGATCACATGGAAAAAGACCAAGAGTACCTTTGTTGTTCCAACAAGGAATGACCCAGTTCTCAGCTTGAGCCCACTCAAGTCAAAAGGATTGATAGTTGTATCAATCTATCGGTGTAAAACCATCATTTGAGCAGTGGGGGTGTAGCTCAGTGGTAGAGCATTTGACTGCAGATCAAGAGGTCTCTGGTTCAAATCCAGATTCCCCCTCTCTGGTGAAGAAAGAGGAAGTGAAGTCTTGAATAAAAACACGAGACCCTTGAGAATGTTCTCTTTCAACAGTAATGTTTGTATGTCTTTTTTTCCACAATATCTATGCCAGTGTGTTTGAATCAAATAGTGCTTTTGTGTGCTTCCGTTAGCTCACTTAGCAGAGGACTGTAGGTTCCTTTGGCTCGAAGGAGAATTTAAAATTTGAACAAAGACAGACTGAACTTGAAAAGCCTACACAGGCACGTCCGATCATTCAACTAATGTAGGTTGTATCAATTCAGTTGTTTATAAAGCCAATCTTCTTCTCAGATGGTTATGGTGCAGGGAGATTTTTAATGCCCGGAGCATCACATAATAAAATATGCGTATGCCACATTATGCATTTTTAAAATACCGAAAACCCAACTTCCAGCTTGGGATTGATCCAAGAAGTCAGTCAGTCTACTGTAGTGCTATTGAAACTGACAGGATGATAGTCCAAAGATGCAAAGCATCTGCAAAATGTAACACTATGACAATAAAACCTTCCCGATTTCAAGAGGAGTTTGTGTTTACAGGCATTGATGAGTTCGCATTGAGGCACAACTTTGACAAAGTTTTTTTGGCAGCTGTTCAGAAGCAAAACTCTGCTTGTTCACAGAGGATGGCTTCTGTCCATTTGTCTAAATTGCTTCCACGGAAGCACTAGGCTGCAAGCCACCCGAGATGGGACTTGAACCCACAATCCCTGGCTTAGGAGGCCAGTGCCTTATCCATTAGGCCACTGGGGCTACCCTCGATAGTGTATGATTAAAATTTTGACAAGGCATATCTATGTTAGGAGTCAGAAAGACACTTATTTCTTGGGTTTGGCTTCAATTTTGACTTTTGACTCATATCAAAGGTTGGTGACAGTGAGTAATGTGTGTCCTTACTGTGGCAGTTTGAGGCTCGTTGGTCTAGGGGTATGATTCTTGCTTAGGGTGCGAGAGGTCCATGGATATGTTCAGTATGCTGAGATAAGTCTTTATCACCTGCTAGGCTTATTTTGGTAGAACTGAACACTTGAAAAAGCACTACTGACAAAATGTTTGGCTACCTGCCATATTCAATTTAAAAACACACACCGACTGGTCAAAACCGGGCACACATTTAAAGGTAACCGTAGCAGGGTGCTCTTAGGAGTTTAAAAAAAACACTTCGAGGTCGAAAACTTTGGTCTGTCAGATTCTGGTTGAAACAATTGCACTGCCAATATCAACGAGACAGCATTGCTTTTGGGAAACTGATCACTAATGCCGTGACCCGGATTCGAACCGGGGTTGCTGCGGCCACAACGCAGAGTACTAACCTCTATACGATCACGGCTGTGTTGTCTTTGTGGGAATGTATTTGTTTATTGGTTTATTTGGACAGTGCATGTTTATGAACACACCACACCGGAATGTAGCCATGGGCTAATTAGCATCCATTGTCCGACACTGAAACTAAATAAAAAGGCTAGTCGGCAGAAAAGAAGATGCAGCAAATTATAAAAATGCAAAGAGTTCAATTCCATGTTTCAGAAGAGGCCAAACTTTGGATCAGAACTTGAGTGGCCTTGGTGTAGCATTTGAGTTGTAGGATAGAGGAAAGTTAGTGAACGCATGTACTGCAATGTAATTGTATAATGCTTTTCTTTCACATGTATTTAGAGCCCCACTGTTAAGCAGAGCATCAACAAATTGTCAAAATCTCTTGTTGTTCCTCTCCACGGAAATCTTTAGTAAAAGGCGAAAGATTTATGCGATCTGAAGAGAAACAAGAGCACTGGTCTAAAGAGCAGGCCACGGGTTGGGACTTAAGGCCATGCACTGCCCTGTCATGGGTTATCTACCTTTGACCGAAGGGAAGCCAAAGTAATTTGCATGAACCCGGATTTCTATTGCAAGTTTGCTTTTTTCAATTCCCAACCAGTGAGGTTAACTTAAGGAGAGGATACCTTTTAATTGGGGCTCATAAAAGAACTTTGCTGTAGCATTTTTAAAGCCTGACAGAGGAAGGTTGGACATTCAATCTATTTTAATTTAGTGGCAAATAACACACCAACATCTCAAATCTAAATTTTTTAAATTTTCCTTTTGTTAATGACAATTTCCAGCCCAAAAACACACACGAGCCAGCCAGGAGTTGAACCTAGAATCTTCTGATCCGTAGTCAGACGCGTTATCCATTGCCCCACTAGCCCCTTTAAAACCTGATGTCAATTAAAATTACTTCATGTCCTACTTAGAACCTAGCCTTAAATTTTGTTGAGCGATCACGGTTTTCTATAAGACTTTCAAGCATATCCAAATGTCACATTTCAGATATTATGGAACGAGTCTTTTTGAATGTATGGCTATTTAGAAATGTGAACATTTGCCATCTATTGATAGCTCAGTTGGTGCAGCAAACACCTTTTAAGGGTGAGCATGAAAGCGTTTGATTGCAGTGTGAAAGTTGGTTGGATACAAAAACTATTCAGGGGTGGTCATTTGTGGCTCGTTGGTCTAGGGGTATGATTCTCGCTTCGGGTGCGAGAGGTCCCGGGTTCAATTCCCGGACGAGCCCATAGGTGTACTGTTAAGCAGTTGCTGAAGAGAGTTGATGATTTTCTGTTGAGTACTCTAGAAGACAGCGGTCTTCTTTGTATGTCAACTCATTTGAAACAGTTGTCGATGAGAAGGCAAAGAGCCTTTAAATCAAAGGGCCTGACTGTGTATAACATCGTATGTGAGCATTTCCAAGCAATGACTTTATTTTCTGAAAACATTTCTTATTAGTAGAGGAGTTTTTGCAAATGGCCCTCATTGTAAAAAGGCACCAGACCAAATTGACTTCTGTGGGTTCCTTATGAGATTAGCATTGCATGGGGCCCAGCTTTGGTATTGTTTTAGAAAAATAGTCTAGCTTTTCAGAAGGCCCACTGTGTCCACAAAGACAGCAACTACTCCATATGATACACTGCCACCAAGCTACTAGCAGAGGATGGTTTCCATCCATCGACCTCTGGGTTATGAGCCCAGCACACTTCCGCTGCTCCACTCTGCTTCAGCACAAACGTCAGATGGCAGTCGAACACTCAACCCTAGCTAAGGAAGCCTGTGCCAGTCTTGTTCAAACTTTTGCCCCAAATATTGAAAGGAGGATCAGAAATAACTCCAAAGAAACTGAAACGGATATTCCAAAGTTTAGCACCGAGCCAACAAAATCAGGAGCACAGTTGGTATTAGCATGCATCCGAAACTGTCTCCTCTTTCAGCAGTTGAATTGGTTACATTTTCAATTTTAAAAATGTTTATGATGTTTGAGATAACTTCTTGATTCCCAAAACTCAGCAAAAACAACCTTCGATAGCTCAGTTGGTAGAGCGGAGGACTGTAGTTTCCAAAGTGGACATCCTTAGGTCGCTGGTTCAAATCCGCCTCGAAGGAGTGTTTTCCAGTTGGCTCAAAGGCAGACTGAACATTTAAAGCGCAGACAGTCATGTCCAGTTATTCAACTAATGTTGGCTGTATCAAATCAGCTTGTATAAAAAACAATCTTCTGGCCTTGCACTATTATGGAATCTCAGTTGGTAATTTTCACCATAGTATTGGTGTCTTATATAACGGGACATACTGTATCAGCGGTTGGTGTGGTTGATCACATGGAAAAAGACCAAGAGTACCTTTGTTGTTCCAACAAGGAATGACCCAGTTCTCAGCTTGAGCCCGCTCAAGGCAAAAGGATTGATAGTTGTATCAATCCATCGGTGTAAAACCATCATTTGAGCAGTGGGGGTGTAGCTCAGTGGTAGAGCATTTGACTGCAGATCAAGAGGTCTCTGGTTCAAATCCGGATTCCCCCTCTCTGGTGAAGAAAGAGGAAGTGAAGTCTTGAATAAAAACATGAGACCCTTGAGAATGTTCTCTTTCAACAGTAATGTTTGTATGTCTTTTTTTCCGCAATATCTATGCCAGTGTGTTTGAATCAAATAGTGCTTGTGTGTGCTTCCGTTAGCTCACTTAGCAGAGGACTGTAGGTTCCTTTGGCTCGAAGGAGAATTTAAAATTTGAACAAAGACAGACTGAACTTGAAAAGCCTACACAGGCACGTCCGATCATTCAACTAATGTAGGTTGTATCAATTCAGTTGTTTATAAAGCCAATCTTCTTCTCAGATGGTTATGGTGCAGGGAGATTTTTAATGCCCGGAGCATCACATAATAAAATATGCGTATGCCACATTATGCATTTTTAAAATACCGAAAACCCAACTTCCAGCTTGGGATTGATCCAAGAAGTCAGTCAGTCTACTGTAGTGCTATTGAAACTGACAGGATGATAGTCCAAAGATGCAAAGCATCTGCAAAATGTAACACTATGACAATAAAACCCTCCCGATTTCAAGAGGAGTTTGTGTTTACAGGCATTGATGAGTTCGCATTGAGGCACAACTTTGACAAAGTTTTTTTGGCAGCTGTTCAGAAGCAAAACTCTGCTTGTTCACAGAGGATGGCTTCCATGGATATGTTCAGTATGCTGAGATAAGTCTTTATCACCTGCTAGGCTTATTTTGGTAGAACTGAACACTTGAAAAAGCACTACTGACAAAATGTTTGGCTACCTGCCATATTCAATTTAAAAACACACACCGACTGGTCAAAACCGGGCACACATTTAAAGGTAACCGTTGCAGGGTGCTCTTAGGAGTTTAAAAAAAACACTTCGAGGTCGAAAACTTTGGTCTATCAGATTCTGGTTGAAACAATTGCACTGCCAATAGCAACGAGACAGCATTGCTTTTGGGAAAATGATCACTAATGCCGTGACCCGGATTCGAACCAGGGTTGCTGCGGCCACAACGCAGTGTACTAACCTCTATACGATCACGGCTGTGTTGTCTTTGTGGGAATGTATTTGTTTATTGGTTTATTTGGACAGTGCATGTTTATGAACACACCACACCGGAATGTAGCCATGGGCTAATTTGCATCCATTGTCCGACACCGAAACTAAATAAAAAGGCTAGTCGGCAGAAAAGAAGATGCAGCAAATTATAAAAATGCAAAGAGTTCAATTCCATGTTTCAGAAGAGGCCAAACTTTGGATCAGAACTTGAGTGGCCTTGGTGTAGCATTTGAGTTGTAGGATAGAGGAAAGTTAGTGAACGCATGTACTGCAATGTAATTGTATAATGCTTTTCTTTCACATGTATTTAGAGCCCCACTGTTAAGCAGAGCATCAACAAATTGTCAAAATCTTTTGTTGTTCCTCTCCACGGAAATCTTTAGTAAAAGGCGAAAGATTTATGCGATCTGAAGAGAAACAAGAGCACTGGTCTAAAGAGCAGGCCACGGGTTGGGACTTAAGGCCATGCACTGCCCTGTCATGGGTTATCTACCTTTGACCGAAGGGAAGCCAAAGTCATTTGCATGAACCCGGATTTCTATTGCAAGTTTGCTTTTTCAATTCCCAACCAGTGAGGTTAACTTAAGGAGAGGATACCTTTTAATTGGGGCTCATAAAAGAACTTTGCTGTAGCATTTTTAAAGCCTGACAGAGGAAGGTTGGACATTCAATCTATTTTAATTTAGTGGCAAATAACACACCAACATCTCAAATCTAAATTTTTTAAATGTTCCTTTTGTTAATGACATTTTCCAGCCCAAAAACACACACGAGCCAGCCAGGAGTTGAACCTAGAATCTTCTGATCCGTAGTCAGACGCGTTATCCATTGCGCCACTAGCCCCTTTAAAACCTGATTTTAATTAAAATTACTTCATGTCCTACTTAGAACCTAGCCTTAAATTTTGTTGAGCGATCACGGTTTTCTATAAGACTTTCAAGCATATCCAAATGTCACATTTCAGATATTATGGAACGAGTCTTTTTGAATGTATGGCTATTTAGAAATGTGAACATTTGCCATCTATTGATAGCTCAGTCGGTGCAGCAAACACCTTTTAAGGGTGAGCATGAAAGCATTTGATTGCAGTGTGAAAGTTGGTTGGATACAAAAACTATTCAGGTGTGGTCATTTGTGGCTCGTTGGTCTAGGGGTATGATTCTCGCTTCGGGTGCGAGAGGTCCCGGGTTCAATTCCCGGACGAGCCCATAGGTGTACTGTTTAGCAGTTGCTGAAGAGAGTTGATGATTTTCTGTTGAGTACGGCCCGTTTTCAAGTCATGGTTGCCTTATACCCGTTCAAATCCATTGTGACCCGTGTCCTTCTCAAGGCAGTGAGAAGGACACTGCCTTTACTTAGATGACTTTAGATCGGGAAAAAGTGCAGTTCATAATTACTAACCTCTTGACTATTTCCACCATTACGACCGCAACTGCTTGTGCATGTTCATGAAAAGCCAAAGCCTCTTGGACATCTTCTGCTGTCAGAAGTGGGATTCGAACCCACGCCTCCAGTGGAGACTGCGACCTGAATGCAGCGCCTTGGAACGCTCGGCCATCCTGACTCTGCGCTCTGGTTCAGTGACGAATTTTGGACTCCCACCCAATGATAATGATCACATTTTGATTTCTGACACCTCAGCCATCATACGTTAGGGCAAAGTGTGTTTAACTTGATGAAGCAGGCAGGCAGGCATTATCATCATACGTTAGGGCAAAGTGTGTTTAACTTGATGATTTCAAGTTGTGTATCAGACTATAAATAATGAAGAGGATTTATTTTTTTTCCCCAAGGGAAAACCTCTTTTTTGTCCTCGTTAGTATAGTGGACAGTAGCTCCGCCTGTCACGCGGAAGACCGGGGTTCGATTCCCCGACGGGGAGATGACTTGCATTTTCTAACATGTGCATAAGTGCCGTCGCCATTTTCCTGGCCCACCTAACCTCTATGAAAAGAAGCACTTGATGTCTGGCACCCCAAAATACATGCTTTCTTGTGCTGGCCGGTTAGCTCAGCTGGTTAGAGCGTGGTGCTAATAACGCCAAGGTCACGGGTTCGATCCCCGTACGGGCCATTTGGGAGTCTCCAATGGGTAGTTATAATGTTCATATGGCGGCTCGGGGATCACCGTTCTTTTTGATTTAACCTCTCAGTTTAGGGTGGCCCCGTTTTGAGGGTCAAAAACACTTGTAAATGTGCATTGGTGGTCCAGTGGTAGGATTCTTGCCTGCCGCGCGGGAGGCCCGGGTTCGATTCCCGGCCAATGCAATTGTTTCTATCTGCGCCTTCCCGATAGGCTCTCTTCCACATGTCAGCCGAATGGCTCTTTCAGCCGCTTTGAGAGTGGACTATTAGCGCACACATCATACGGCTTAGTATTAGCACCTAGCTGGTGTTAGCATAACATTTGCATGTAGCTAGCGTGTAGTAAATACATTATTTGTTTGTTAAATATTAAATCTATGGTCAAAACGGACAAAATACACATTAAGTGTATGAGGGGCCCTAGAACATTTAACGTATGTATAAAAAAGAGAAAATAAATAAGAAAAGAAAAAGAGGGTCTGCTCTTCTGGGCCCTTCATCAGCCTGGGCCCTTAGAATCGTCCTAACCTTCCACCCCTTTACGGCGCCTATGGTCAAGAGGTTAGTAATTATGAACTGCACTTTTTCCCGATCTAAAGTCATCTAAGTAAAGGCAGTGTCCTTCTCACTGCCTTGAGAAGGACACGGGTCACAATGGATTTGAACGGGTATAAGGCAACCATGACTTGAAAACGGGCCGTTCCACGGCCACTAATGGACCGACAAGTCGGCAATATGAGCCACACATCGACGAGGATGGGATTCGAACCCACGCGTGCAAAGCACAATGGATTAGCAGTCCATCGCCTTAACCACTCGGCCACCTCGTCTGAAACAAATACTACTTTGAAGCTAAGCTACATGCAAATGTTATGCTAACACCAGCTAGGTGCTAATACTAAGCCGTATGATGTGTGCGCTAATAGTCCACTCTCAAAGCGGCTAAAAGAGCTATTCGGCTGACATGTGGAAGAGAGCCTATCGGGAAGGCGCAGATAGAAACAATTGCATTGGCCGAGAATCGAACCCGGGCCTCCCGCGTGGCAGGCGAGAATCCTACCACTGGACCACCAATGCACATTTTCAAGTGTTTTTGACCCTCAAAACGGGGCCACCCTAAACTGAGAGGTTAAATCAAAAAGAACGGTGATCCCCGAGCCGCCATATGAACATTTTAACTACCCATTGGAGATCCCCAAATGGCCCGTACGGGGATCGAACCCCTGACCTTGGCGTTATTAGCACCACGCTCTAACCAGCTGAGCTAACCGGCCAGCACAAGAAAGCATGTATTTTGGGGTGCCAGACATCAAGTGCTTCTTTTCATAGAGGTTAGGTGGGCCAGGAAAATGGCGACGGCACTTATGCACGTGTTAGAAAATGCAAGTGATCTCCCCGTCGGGGAATCGAACCCCGGTCTTCCGCGTGACAGGCGGAGCTACTGTCCACTATACTAACGAGGACAAAAAAGAGGTTTTCCCTTGGGGAAAAAAAATAAATCCTCTTCATTATTTATAGTCTGATACAGAACTTGAAATCATCAAGTTAAACACACTTTGCCCTAACGTATGATGATAATGCCTGCCTGCCTGCTTCATCAAGTTAAACACACTTTGCCCTAACGTATGATGGCTGAGGTGTCAGAAATCAAAATGTGATCATTATCATTGGGTGGGAGTCCAAAATTCGTCACGGAACCAGAGCGCAGAGTCAGGATGGCCGAGCGGTCCAAGGCGCTGCGTTCAGGTCGAAGTCTCCACTGGAGGCGTGGGTTCGAATCCCACTTCTGACAGCAGAAGATGTCCAAGAAGCTTTGGCTTTTCATGAACATGCACAAGCAGTTGCGGTCGTAATCGTGGAAATAGTCAAGTAGTCAGGAGGTTAGTAATTATGAACTGCACTTTTTCCCGATCTAAAGTCATCTAAGTAAAGGCAGTGTCCTTCTCACTGCCTTGAGAAGGACACGGGTCACAATGGATTTGAACGGGTATAAGGCAACCATGACTTGAAAACGGGCCGTTCCACGGCCACTAATGGACCGACAAGTCGGCTATATGAGCCACACATCGACGAGGATGGGATTCAAACCCACGCGTGCAAAGCACAATGGATTAGCAGTCCATCGCCTTAACCACTCGGCCACCTCGTCTGAAACGCAAGTTACGTATGTAACTATGGTTCTACTTAAGGCTCACCTCTGACAAAGGTTCAAACGGCGCAGACCGCAGAGCCGTGAGCACCACGTCCAGGTCCCACGAAGGCACCACGTGGCGTCTGGGGTGATGCAGTCTCCGGGCGCCCTTCAAAAACAAGGAGACCATTTTATTGCCGCCGACTGTAGCACCGTCCACGTCAACATGCCAACAGGAAATGGCCGCCACGTATACCTTTAGGGTAGAGGGAGACCGTCCCTTATCGAGCAGGTCCTGCAAGAACAAGAGGATGGCCGGGACAGGACAGCGTACAGGGTCCAGGCCCCGGTCACGACACCACCCGTCAAACAGTTTCCACCTGTTCGCATACAACAGGCGCGTGGACGGCGCCCGGGCATTGTCGATAGTGTGACCGACACCACCGTCAAAAACGGAAAAATCTATGCCGGGCCTCGCAGTGGCCAGACCCAGAGTTGGAGGCGAGCGGGCTCGGGTTGCAGCACCCGGCCCCTCATTTGGGACAACAGGTCCGCCCGGCAAGGGAGACGCATCGGCAAGCTGCAACAAAGCCTGCGCAGCAGCGGAAACCAAGTCCTCCCCGGCCAGAATGGAGCCACCAGGAGAAGCCGGTGTCCCTCCTGAAGGACCCGGAGGAGCGTCGGGAAAATGAGCGGCAGCGGAGGGAAGGCGTACAGCAGAACGCGGGGCCAGTCGTGCGCCAGTGCGTCCTGGCCCATCGGGCTGGAGGCGTCCGCCAGAGAGAACCAGAGTGGGCAATGGTTCGCATCTCTCGAGGCGAAGAGATCCACCTCCGCCCTGCCGAAGGACCCCCAAATCAGGGCCACCACCTCCGGATGGAGCATCCACTCCCCGGCCGGCACCGAATGACGGGACAGGAAATCGGCCACCTGATTCTGCGGTCCCGGTATATGAGTCGCCCGCAATCCCGCCAATCGAGGCCACGCCCATGCGAGTAGCTGACCAGCCACCTGAGTCAACCTGACTGACCCGGTTCCCCCCATGTGGTTGATGTGGTAGACCACAGACGTGTTGTCTGACCGTATCAAGACGTGTCGGCCCCGCAGATACGGCAGGAAACGACGAAGCGCCAAATGCACCGCAAGCAGCTCCAAGACGTTTATGTGTTCCCGCCTCGACCGAGGGGGCCACACACCTTGCGTCACCCGGCCCTGCCACGTCGCACCCCAGCCCGTGGACGACGCATCCGTACACACAACTTCTCGCCGAGCCGGACAAGCCCCCAGCGGGACGCCCCGCTCGATCCAAAGCCTGTCCCTCCACGGAGCCAGAGCCACCAGACACTGACGCGACACCAGTAACCGCACACGCCGGTGTGAAAGCCGCGATGGATCCAACTGCTGGCCGTTCAACCATAGTTGTAGGGGGCGCAGACGGAGCAGTCCCAAGGGAACCACACTGGAAACCGACACCAACTTGCCTAGGAGCCGCAGGAACGCGATAAAAGGCAACCTTCTGGCCCCTTGAAACGCAGCGAGGGTCTCCACGATACCCTCGACCCGCCGAGGTGAGGGTCGCGCGGTCATGGATACCGTGTCGAGAGCAATCCCCAGAAAAACCGTGGCCTGGGTCGGCACCAAGTTGCTCTTGGGGAGATTCACTCTGAGCCCCAACCGGCGTACGTGCGCGAGGACAGTCTCCGTGTCCCGGACAGCCTGTGCGCGGGATGGCGCACAAATCAGCCAGTCGTCTATGTAGGGAAGTACCTTCAAACCCCGCGCCTGTAATGGCGCCAGGGCCGCCGCTACAAATCGCGTGAACACACGGGGGGACAGTGAGAGCCCGAAAGGGAGAACCCTGAATTGATAATGGCGCCCCCGAAACACGAAGCGCAGAAACCTCCAATGAGGAGGTGCGATCGGGACGTGGAAATACGCATCCTTCAAATCGATGCTGGTGAACCATTCGTCCCTCTCTATAGCGCGAAGCACCTCCGCGGTGCGCAGCATGCGGAATGGCAAGACCTTTAAAAACCGGTTGAGACCCCTCAAGTCCAACACGGGACGCAGATCCCCGGTCTTTTTCGGGACCAGAAAATAACGTGAATAAAAACCCCCCGGATCCCGCAGGGGGTCCACAGGCACAATCGCGCCCTTGTCCAGCAAGGTCACAATTTCCAGTTGCAGTGCCTGGGCTTCGGCCGGGTCGCGGATGTGAGTGACCCGGACCGGGCCAGAAACCGGAGGCCGGCGGCGGAACTGTAGCCTGTAACCCCCGGACAATGTTGTCAACACCCAGGCGTCCCGGGTGTGAGCAGCCCAATACCGGAGTTGTTCCGGGGTGAAACGACCGACCGCCGGCCTGCGGGTCTCACTTGCGTCCCCCACGGCCCCTAGTGGACCGGGAGGGGTTGACTGCGGGGCGGACGAAAGGCCTGCGTTCCAGGTTGGTCGTCACGAAACCGGTCGGACCTCGGGAGCGGTCTCCGAGGAGCGACAAAGGGGTCCGACGAAGGGGGGAAAGCCCTCCGAGACGGACCAGGAGCAGTTGTACGTGGAGGAACACGCCGGTGAAGACCCGCCAACTGCTGACGCGTCTGGGTGGCCTGTGCCGTACGCTGCAGAGCCTCCAGTGCCGCCGAACCAAAAAGTTCCCCCGGACGGACTGGGAGACCCCGTAGAGTCCTCCTACATGCCTCAGTCAGAGGAGACTGAGCCAACCAGACCTGCCTACGAGCTTGTGTGAGAGTGGAGAGTAGGCGGCCGAGTTCCCTGGACATGAAGGCAAAGGCCTGCAGAGACGTGTCCACAAGGCCTTGCGTCGGAGAATCCAGGCCGGCGTCCTCCAAAGAGGAAGCCAGACCCAGCAGCAAATGGGACATGGAATTCCCGATGCGCCCCATGCGAGCACCGGCCTCGTACGCCTTGCACAAGAGCTCATCCGTAGCCCGACACTGAGGACGCGGACACCTCGCGTCAGTCCTCAGGGCTTCGTCCGGAGACACTATCAGCGAGGCCACCGCAGGTTCGACGGACGGCATGCGGTCCAGCCCAAACCTGGAAGCCTCCTGCATGGAGGCAAGCGCCCTGCCGTCCGCTGTCGGCTTCGAAAAAACCTTAGTGTCGGTCCAGCAGGCCTGAAGCTGGCCGATGTATTCTGTGGACGGAGGAACCAAAAAGGCAGTGGACGAAGCCTGCCGCCGAAAAAAGGCACTGGGGGCCGCCGACTGCGCGGGCGGAGCGTCCAGCTGCAAACGCGCGAGCGCGGTACGCACGGCAGAGATAGCCGCACCCTCCACGTCCCTCGCGGGGGAGTCAGAAGCGCCGCTGCCCGTTTCAGATGCCTCCGTATGCACGTCCACGGGGTCACGGGGTAGGTCCACATCACGAAACTGAGAGTCCGATGCCGCAACTGACAGGGCGTCATCGTCGTGAAGGGACGCCACGTCCTCCTGCGGCCCCCCGTCCCTCTCCGGACGCAGGCCATCCCCGTGAAGGGCCTGAAGGAGAGCCTTCATCTGGGCCAGCTCGGACGACAAACTGTCGACCTTCATCGCCAACCCAGAAGGACGACCCACCTTGCCCTTCTTCCGGGCAGAGGCCTCTGCCCCCGTAGCGGAGCGTTTTCGGCCAGCGGAGGGAGGAGCTCCAGCAGCGGAGCTCACCCCGTCCAGCGCCTGCTGAGTAGGAGGCAGAGAGGAGACCGGCCCCTGCGGCCACTTCCCCGCACCCCCGCTGGCAGCCAGGCGCGCCTCACGCACAGACAGCGGCATCACACGACAGTCCATGCAAGGCCTCGGTGAGTCCCTCATGAAGGTGATCAACACCCAGGCACGAGGCGCACAGATCGTGCCCGTCGTCCAAGGCCAGCGGGGCTACACAGTCCCTGCAGCAGGGAGAGCCCAACATGTCTCCGGGTCAACACAGCCGTAAACGGCACACACGACCCGTAAAAATAGAAGAAGTAAAAAACCACCCGAGCGAGCACGCCACCGGTGGAGACAAAAAACAAAGCGAGCCGGGAACACAGAACCCCGGCCGAAAACCACGAAGGTAAACAAAAACGGGACAGCCGAAAACGGCAGCGCCGTGCCAGAAAGGAAAACAAGCCACAAAACTGGCCGTAGTACGATCAGACGTCCCGCCGAAAACGGCACCGGACACGTAAAATGCACTCCAAGCCGTAAACGGCAACAGGGATACTCACCGACGCACACCCCGCCGCGTCAATCGTCCACGCAGCCCAGGAGGGCGAGACACGCTCGCAGCTCCCACCACGGTGAAGGGGCCGAAATAGCAGTGGAGTCAGCCAAAAACGCAGTAGTTGAGTCAGTCAAAAACGCAGCAGTGGAGTCCGTCAAAGCGATAGCACTCGACCATGTGCGAGAAGAACGAAAGGGACTGTGTTTCCGGTGTACTACTAAATACTACTAAATACTACTAAATACTACTTTGAAGCTAAGCTACATGCAAATGTTATGCTAACACCAGCTAGGTGCTAATACTAAGCCGTATGATGTGTGCGCTAATAGTCCACTCTCAAAGCGGCTGAAAGAGCCATTCGGCTGACATGTGGAAGAGAGCCTATCGGGAAGGGGCAGATAGAAACAATTGCATTGGCCGGGAATGGAACCCGGGCCTCCCGCGTGGCAGGCGAGAATCCTACCACTGGACCACCAATGCACATTTTCAAGTGTTTTTGACCCTCAAAACGGGGCCACCCTAAACTGAGAGGTTAAATCAAAAAGAACGGTGATCCCCGAGCCGCCATATGAACATTTTAACTACCCATTGGAGACCCCCAAATGGCCCGTACGGGGATCGAACCCGTGACCTTGGCGTTATTAGCACCACGCTCTAACCAGCTGAGCTAACCGGCCAGCACAAGAAAGCATGTGTTTTGGGGTGCCAGACATCAAGTGCTTCTTTTCATAGAGGTTAGGTGGGCCAGGAAAATGGCGACGGCACTTATGCACATGTTAGAAAATGCAAGTGATCTCCCCGTCGGGGAATCGAACCCCGGTCTTCCGCGGTGGATTCTTTTGCTAAACAGCCCTAAACAGGCCCCATTCATTTTCAATGGTAGTGCTAAACCACTGCCCTCCCTGCAATTACACTTTTGGCCAGCGGCGTCGCTGTTTCCGCGGCCCCCGTTTTGCTAGTAATTCTCCATATCCTGGCATTGGTGTCCCGTTCTTCGGAGTAACAACACAGTAAGCAACTTTTCTCCCCAGATTGTGAAATCTTTTCAATGTTTTAGTCATTTACGTTTGCAAAACACTCTGATAGATTGGCTTTTGGAACGGACGTTTGAGTAGTGTTTATGGTTAAGTTACTGTCATGCTGTTTCAACGTAGCTTTGTCTTGCATTATGTTCGATGACTTTATTCAGTGTAGTACGTTTTTTTTATCACTACTATTTCATTATTACTTTTTTTCACTACTTTACACGTAAGTCGAGTGTGTTTAATTGTTTACAGTAACGCGGTCACGATGTATTGACTCGACCAGTCACACGTAGTAATTGTACGCTAAAGCTAACATTTATTCCTGGATTTGTCAGTTTTTTTTCTTCATGATTTTGGATAAGGTACTTTTGTTTCTCATCCTTTGGTTTTAGCACTCAAATCAATAAGTACGTGCGTAAACAATGTTACAGTAGTCCCAAAGTCGGAGTTTAGTTTGTTGTTTACTCGACTGCTACTTGGATTAAAAGGTGTTTGTGCTACGTTTATTATTGGTTTATTGCTGTCATGTACTGTAAAGTTATGAGTTATCAAATACAAAGCTACTCACAAATCAAGTTATTTCATTCACGTTGTCATGATTGTTTTGTTTGTGTACTATTCATATTGAGGCATATATTTTGTATATGTTATAATGCTTTGTAATATTTGGTTGAGTGGTGTCATGATAAACAACTAATCTAATGGGATTCTTGTTGATGTCATTATTGCTCAAATATATTACTTGTACTTCAACATTTAACATAACTATCTTATAATGATGTCATTATAGTAGTTTGATGGGTGAATGATTTCACACTATGTTCTTTTAGTTGTTATTTTTTTCATTAGAATTTAATGCTTTCTGATTACAATTTCTTGTGTCATTTCAGAGAAAATGAAGAAGACCGTTTTTTTCCCTGGCCGAGTCGATGTGGTCTTCCGCAAGGGCCCACTGGGATTCCTGAGGCAAGACCCTTCTGATGAGGCCAGAAGAATTAAGGACGACCCGTCCATGAGGGATCGGAGTGCCCCTATGAAGGAGGAGAGTGTGAGGCAGAACGCTCTCACTGTGGTGCGAGTGAGAGGAGGAGATGCCACGGATCCCAAAGAGCTGCTGGGAGAGTACATCGTACAGTTCGGGAAGTACAAGGGGAAGTCTTTCCGGTGGCTCCTTGAGAACGACATGGGCTACACGTTGTACCTCATTCAGAGCCACCAGAGAGAGGAGGCTGCTGGCACTGTGGTGTCTGAGGGGCACAGCAAAGACAGCCTGATGTCTTTCCTCCGCTATGCCCTCAGCTTCCAGGAAATCAACTCTCTACTTGAGGCCCAAAAGAGAGCTGTACCTACTCCGGCAGCAGAGGACGACCAGCAGGTGGGGTTCGGTGCCCGGGCCAACAGCACCTGGAGGGAGATCTGGGAGAGCAGGGCTGACGGCTATGCGGCCTTCATCCTTAAAAGGAAGTGCGCTCCGGGGACCAAGATGCACAAGCTGCAGCAGTACCTCCAGAAGAGACAGCAGCTCTCCTCCTCCTCCTCTGTCACCTCCTCCCCTGTCTCCTCCACTCCTGTCCTTCCCCCCCTTGCCTCTTCTGCTGAACCCATGGGTGAGTAGCTGCTTCCATTTGCTGAAATGCCTATTCAGACAACCCTAATTTAATCTCTGAAATAGATATTGTAGTAAATAAGTAGCCTGAAACAGTCCCACTATGCATACGTGATAATACTTGCACACTGATGTCATCACCATTTTCCCCAAAGTTAGTAATAAGACAGGTATTAACAATTTCAGTAAATGTAATTTTATTTTTTGTAGAAATGGAAGAAGATGAGGAGCTTGAGAGGGCAATGCTCAGCATCTCTACAGCCACTGAGCAAACGGATATGCGTAAGTACTATCTGTGAGGCCTTAAGAGTAGAGTTTGGTGTGTTATGTAATCAACATATTTTTAATTTGTTTTTCAGCTTTGTCTACACCAGCACCACTCTCAGAGTTGCAGCAGCCCTCAGGTTTACAGAGATGTCCACTGGTGTCGTGCCCTAGAAGACCGTTTTTGGACATGTTCTGGTCCTTTGCATGAGTTCAATTGTTATTGACCACGTTCCGGTCACTTTCTGCTTTGTTCCTCTCATGTGTGTTCTGCCTAAAGTCCAAGTCACTATGAATTGATAACATCTGCGATGAGGGTAAGTGACTTTTTTATTATGCATGGTTGTGAATATGTGTGAAGTGGTGAGTGCTGTTTTGTATTTTAACATTTGATGTGAGTACTTCCCCTGCTCAAATTATTGTTGTTCTGGATAATGTGAACTAACACTTGCCTGAAATGTTAAATAATCTCAAAACATAATGAGCAGGAGAAGTAACAGTTGAATGCTGTGTGTTCATTTTACTAACATTTGGTTAAACTGTAAATGATTTAACAAAAATAAAAACTAATTGCAGTTTCTTCTCTACAGCTGCTCAGTCCGTGCCCAACGTCCTGGAGGAATCAGGAGATGGTACACCCAAAGCACTTTACAATAACTCAGTGTGCCTTATATAACTACAGCTCAGCCTTTACAGTGGATACTTTACAGCTCTCTCCAGCTGTTCCCGCTGCGGTGCCTCTGAAGTCCCCTCTGCCTCTTCCACAGGAGCTTAAGTTTCTGCTTCATGAGGCCAGAAACACCTCAGCTCCAGGTCTGTTTTTGTGATACATTTCTTCTTACATACCAGATGCACCTGCTTTATTTAATTTGTTTTAATGTTTATTCTCAGAAACTCTTTCCCCTTCTGAATCTCCTCCTACAGCGCTCATTCAGCCCGACTCAGAGCCTTCCAATGTAGACAGACCCCAAAGTGAGTCATGTCATTTCAGGTTTCCCCCTCAACGATTACAGGACATCAAGTGCTTCACAACCAAAGCTGTGCTGTGCACAAAGTACCATATTATTGATATAATTAATGACACATTTAATAACACGCCCAAGTTAAACACGAAGTAGAGTGTTGTAAGAGACACATTGCCTTCTGCTGTTGTTCATGTGTGGCCTTATCTAGAAGGTGGAGGAGTGGGGAAATGTTATAAGTGCTCAGACGAGTATAAATTGAATAAAATGTTTTTTTCTTTCATCATTTAGCCCATCCAGCCATCCAGCGTCCAGTCCAGCCCACAGCTGCAGTCAATAGGCCACCTCCTCCGCCGCTTCCCACTGAGCAGGAGCTCAACGAGTGGAACTGCTCCCATCAGCAGAAGATTTGGATGAAGATGGAGCTGGAGTCCATGGGTCTGTGGCCAGGTTCCCGTCCTGTCACCAACCTGATGAAGACCTTCTCCTTGTGGCGCCTACCGCCCCAGCCTGAGCTCATTGACAGTGTCCACGTTTTGCCATCCCCAAAATATTTTCATCTGCACCCATTTTTTATTTGGAAGCCGGAGAGCGACTACTTGATGGCACGGCTGAAAAATAACTACTCCCTGCCCTGCTCTGGAGACTGTGCTCAGCCCAGTGTTGTGTCTGCTGGTGTGGGGAGACCGAGAGTGATAGTGGGCCTCACTGGGCAGTACAACCTGCTGTCCTCCAGGCTGTGCTGTCAGAGGTGCCGGAGGAGGTGGTACGCCGACAACCCTCTCTGGTTGGAAAAGCTCCCTCAGAGATTCACCAACCTGTTGCCAGCTGTACTGACTTACAAGAAGGCCATTTGTAAGTCAGTCCTGGATGAACTGAGGCGGACTGGAAAATCCCCCAATGACATGACCAACCAAATAACAGAGATGCTGCACCTCAAATATGAGCGCGCCAACCTGGCGTATCTCCTCAGCTGCCAGAACGTGATGGATGGTGAGGCAGGTGCTTATGGGCAGAAGACCATCACGCAGTTCTTGCGACAGGAGACCACACCAGTGCCAGAACCTTTTGGGGGGTACAGTGACTCTGACGGCTGGAGGGGGGTCTCTGTGTCCTCTCACTACCTCACGGACTGCCTGCTGCATGAGTTCAAGCACCAGAAGGACATCATTCATAGGCTGCTGCAGGGGACATTTGGACAGGCTCTGCGCTCAGACCACACTCGCAAAGTGGCCAGGAAAGTCACCTTCTCCTCCGGTGCTATGTCATCCTACGCCGTGATGAATGAGAACTGGATGATCCTGTCCTGGGCCATGGTGCAGTCTGAGACGGACAAAAGCCTGACACCAATGTACCAGGGCCTCTCAAACCGCTACAGGAGGGCTGGTATTGACAAGGCCCAGTATCAGTGGGTAGACAGGTGAGATAACAGTATTGTATTTATTATCTTATGTACCAAGGCATTAGTATGCTGCTCAGTGTTACATACATTTTAACATCTGCACAATGTATTTATAGCTCATTGGCAAAACATATTTCCTGATATGAATTTGTTTTTTACATTACATTCATTCATTCAATGTGTAATATCTGTTTCAGTTTACAATGTTGATACATTATTTCTTCACCTTAGTTACACTGGGTGGTGTCAAGCTGCGTCTCCTTTGCATATCTGTGCCTATTGTAATGTACATGTAATGATGGTGTTTTTTACTTTGCCTTTAGGGATTGCTGTGCAGCGTTCAGGGTGGAGGAGTCTGTGGCAGGGGAGCATTTGACCTGGGGTGCATGGGGGACAACAGATGCTGTTGTTGCTGAGGCCACTTCAGGGAACCTGTTAAATACATGTGCATCAAGAACACATTACAACAGCAGCATTACCATCAAGCTGGATTTGTTCCACTGCATGAGACGGTTCCTCCGTGAGTGTGTCTCTGAACATCACCCTCTGTACAGCTCCTTTGCACAGTTCCTGTCAGCTGCTTTCTCTGTGGTGGACCAGGATGACCTGCAGAGGCTCAAAGATGCTTATGCCTTCTGTGGCATCCGGCCTGCAAATCCCACCAAGCAGCACATCCGCGAGCACTGCAGGGTGAAGATTCCTCAGCCCGGGGAGCTGGTCCAGAGAGTGGAGGGGGTGTTCAAACACTTTCACACGGCCACAGACCCTAACGGAGTATCTCTTTTCAAGCCCTCAATGCTGAAAACGTGGAGGATCCAGCGGGTCCACATCCTCCGCGGGTGCCTCAGTGATCCCGAGGTGGAGGGGGGCACCCTTTACCGTCAAGGAGGAACTATCCAGCTCAACCATATGGTGGGTGAGCCAGCCAAAGTCCCTGTCTGGATCCCCATCAGAGGCACCTCTCAGCAGGAGGGATACCACTTCCACCAGGCTCAGTGGGTGACAGGAACACAGGTGTCCCCAGAGTTGTTCCAGGCTCAGGGCCTAACCGGAGTGTGCCGCTGGAACTATCAGCGCCTGGTGGATATGAAGTAGCCCGGTGTGCATCTCCCACCTGTGTTTGATCCAGCTCTAATTCACTCCTTAAACACAGTGTCCAAACGCGTCGTGGGAGTGGAAAAGTATCCAGCGCTGTATCTCTCTGCTGAAGACACAGGGGAGAGGTTTGGCCTGGAGTACACGGAGCCAGACTGTCGCCCTGTTCCCTTAGACTGGAACAAACACAAGAGCCGGAAGGACACTGGCCTTACCACAGCAGCGCCTTCTACCTCTGCTCTATCTGCTGCAAAATCAGAGCCCGGCCCGTCATCCTCCTCTGCTCCCTCCAGGCTCTTCAGCTTATCTTCCGTCAATCCTGTGCCACGTACTACTGCTACTGTTCCCACCACCACAGCTGCTGCTACTGCTCCCACCACCACAGCTGCTGCTACTGTTCCCACCACCACAGCTGCTGCTACTGCTCCCACCAGGCTCTTCAGGTTCTCTTCTCGTAATCCTTCGACGTGTACTACTACTGCTGCAACAGCTCCCACAGCCGCTGCTGCCCTGGCTTCCTCTGTAGACGCAAAACCAGGCTCCACATCCAAGTCAGGTAACAGCCCACTAGCTATGTCAAAACAATGTATAGCAATAGTTTCATCAAATATAAAATAGATGACACTCGTATTCTCTTTCTCTTTCTGCCTAGAGCCCACACCTCTGCTGCTCCCGCTGCCCATCAAGCCTTCTCCATCCGCAGCCCGTACCGGACCGGTAAAGACAGGAGGGAGGGTCTTTGTGTTGGACCACAAGCGCTGGCCTGCTCCCATGAAGGCAGTTATTGATGGTCTTCTCAATAAACACCGCGGACAGAAGGACATGCTCAAACTTGTGGATCAGGAGTATGCCACACTTGTCCACAACTCCAGCTCTGATCCCAACAGCCTGCTGCACCCAACCACCAGATTACACATATCACAGTACACCAAACACACCTGCAAACAACTAAACACATCCTCATCACTGAACACCAGTCCGGAAAAACTGGAGGAAACACAAACACTGTGGCAGTCTCTCACAGCGGGTAGCACAACGGTGCCTGTAGTCACCATGCTGCCTGCCACTGTGAATCCCCCCCCTCCTGCTCTTTCAGGCGCCTCATCTCTCACTCAACACGCCATTGAGAAGATTGTGCTAGACGTCATGGAGAAGCAGCAGCAACAGCCAGCCCCTGAGCTAAAGAGGCCCCACACCAAAAAATGTCTGTCTTGTGGCCAGCCCAAATCCAAATATGAGGGCGATGGGAGCTCCATCCACGAGTTCTACCAAAAAGGTCCTGTGAGGTATTTCTACTGCTCCAAAAAAGTATTTGATACTTACGGAGCAGAAGGCCTGACAGATCCCAGGATGCCTTTTAGGAACTTTGTGGACACGGAGTTCTTCCAGAGGGAGCTGGAGGCCACAAGGCAGAGAGTGGAGGAAAAACAGCAGCAGAAGAGGAAGAGAGAGGAGGAACAACAGAAGAGGAAGAGAGAGGAGTCACCTGCACCAGGGAGAAAGTGTCGGTTCTGCAAACATGAGCTGAAACAGGGTCCAAACAGCCCCCACATCCACACAGGCTTCCCCGGGGTGCCAGGGAAATACGTTTACTGCCCTGCCAAAGTATTCTCCCTCTACCGAGAGCAGGGAATGGAGAGAGAGATGAGCTGGGAGGAGTTTAAACAGTCTCCTTTCTTTGAGAAGGAGAGGCAAAGATGGGTAACTAAATAAGAATAATTGTATCGTTTTATATGTTTATATAGTAAACTGACCTTTTAAATAAAGTGAAATTATTTTATTTTATTATGCATACCTGGTTCATATATATATATCCAATATCTATTATTACATTTACTTTTTAAAATATTGTCTGTAATGAGTGCTATCTTGAATTATACATACCTACATAGAACATGTTGTAAAATGACTGTTGATAAGTATATAACTACAAATCTATTATACATACCTATTAATAAAATGTCTGAACTATGACTCTATTATACATACCTATTAATAATATGTCTGAACTATCAATCTATTATACATACTTATAAATAATATGTTTCCAAACAAGTATCTATTATGACAAATATGTTCATAATATTGTCTGAAATGACACATTGTTATTGTTTCATATAATGTATATATTCATGTAAATATCTTGTTTAACCTGTGACAAAATAAATATCTTTGCATTGATTTCATATTCCTTTTTTAAACTGCTATTTCGGTTATTAACATCACTGTTAATAATATAGTTTTAAAACATGTCAATGACAATCGATTGAAAAGTATAGGTTTTGTAGATTAAAGCAAACGTCTCTCTGTCCAATTCATCCCACGATTAACAGTGGTGTGAAAGGCTGCCCACTGTCCGCTACTGCTGTACTCGAACGCACTCACGAGCTGCATCACGTTATGAATGAGCACTAATCCCAGCTTTATGATTGGCTGGAGCTCCGTGCCAACACGTGTGGCTGCGAGGCTCATTGTGATTGGCTGACGCTCTATGCCCACAATACACGACTGGCCTCCGCGTGACAGGCGGAGATACTGTCCACTATACTAACGAGGACAAAAAAGAGGTTTTCCCTTGGGGAAAAAAAATAAATCCTCTTCATTATTTATAGTCTGATACACAACTTGAAATCATCAAGTTAAACACACTTTGCCCTAACGTATGATGATAATGCCTGCCTGCCTGCTTCATCAAGTTAAACACACTTTGCCCTAACGTATGATGGCTGAGGTGTCAGAAATCAAAATGTGATCATTATCATTGGGTGGGAGTCCAAAATTCGTCACGGAAGCAGAGCGCAGAGTCAGGATGGCCGAGCGGTCCAAGGCGCTGCGTTCAGGTCGCAGTCTCCACTGGAGGCGTGGGTTCGAATCCCACTTCTGACAGCAGAAGATGTCCAAGAAGCTTTGGCTTTTCATGAACATGCACAAGCAGTTGCGGTCGTAATCGTGGAAGTAGTCAAGAGGTTAGTAATTATGAACTGCACTTTTTCCCGATCTAAAGTCATCTAAGTAAAGGCAGTGTCCTTCTCACTGCCTTGAGAAGGACACGGGTCACAATGGATTTGAAGGGGTATAAGGCAACCATGACTTGAAAACGGGCCGTTCCACGGCCACTAATGGACCGACAAGTCGGCTATATGAGCCACACATCGACGAGGATGGGATTCGAACCCACGCGTGCAAAGCACAATGGATTAGCAGTCCATCGCCTTAACCACTCGGCCACCTCGTCTGAAACAAATGCTACTTTGAAGCTAAGCTACATGCAAATGTTATGCTAACACCAGCCAGGTGCTAATATTAAGCCGTATGATGTGTGCGCTAATACTCCACTCTCAAAGCGGCTGAAAGAGCCATTCGGCTGACATGTGGAAGAGAGCCTATCGGGAAGGCGCAGATAGAAACAATTGCATTGGCCGGGAATGGAACGCGGGCCTCCCGCGTGGCAGGCGAGAATCCTACCACTGGACCACCAATGCACATTTTCAAGTGTTTTTGACCCTCAAAACGGGGCCACCCTAAACTGAGAGGTTAAATCAAAAAGAACGGTGATCCCCGAGCCCCCATATGAACATTTTAACTACCCATTGGAGACTCCCAAATGGCCCGTACGGGGATCGAACCCGTGACCTTGGCGTTATTAGCACCACGCTCTAACCAGCTGAGCTAACCGGCCAGCGCAAGAAAGCATGTATTTTGGGGTGCCGGGCATCAAGTGCTTCTTTTCATAGAGGTTGGGTGGGCCAGGAAAATGGCGACCGCACTTATGCACGTGTTAGAAAATGCAAGTGATCTCCCCGTCGGGGAATCGAACCCCGGTCTTCCGCGTGACAGGCGGAGATACTGTCCACTATACTAACGAGGACAAAAAAGAGGTTTTCCCTTGGGGAAAAAAAATAAATCCTCTTCATTATTTATAGTCTGATACACAACTTGAAATCATCAAGTTAAACACACTTTGCCCTAACGTATGATGATAATGCCTGCCTGCCTGCTTCATCAAGTTAAACACACTTTGCCCTAACGTATGATGGCTGAGGTGTCAGAAATCAAAATGTGATCATTATCATTGGATGGGAGTCCAAAATTCGTCACGGAAGCAGAGCGCAGAGTCAGGATGGCCGAGCGGTCCAAGGCGCTGCGTTCAGGTCGCAGTCTCCACTGGAGGCGTGGGTTCGAATCCCACTTCTGACAGCAGAAGATGTCCAAGAAGCTTTGGCTTTTCATGAACATGCACAAGCAGCTGCGGTCGTAATCGTGGAAGTAGTCAAGAGGTTAGTAATTATGAACTGCACTTTTTCCCGATCTAAAGTCATCTAAGTAAAGGCAGTGTCCTTCTCACTGCCTTGAGAAGGACACGGGTCACAATGGATTTGAACGGGTATAAGGCAACCATGACTTGAAAACGGGCCGTTCCACGGCCATTAATGGACCGACAAGTCGGCTATATGAGCCACACATCGACGAGGATGGGATTCGAACCCACGCGTGCAAAGCACAATGGATTAGCAGTCCATCGCCTATTCTGTAGTTTCAGGAAATTTGAGCTCCGTGAATGGCACTGGCAAATATCACAATCAGCGTCTAAAAGGCTCTTCTTTACGTTCTAAAAGTGTATTTCCAAAAGTGTTATTGATGAGACACTGCACTCTGCCAAAAGGTTACTTGTGATCAGAGAAACAGCGGTACATGTCAGTAAAGATCCACCCGGCCTCTGCTGTCACTGCTGCGGCATGTGGCCCCTCCCTCTCGGTAAAACCCTCTCAGTATCGCCTCAAGTTGAGGTAAATCTCATTCATAAGTTACTTTGCGTGTCCTTATATGGTGACATGGGGGCGTGACGTGGGGAGGGGTCATATGCGCACATTTCTGCTGCAGGTGGAATCAGTGAAGGGGAGATTACGTGGTGCTGCACGTACGGAGGGTTTCATAAATCCCTTGTTTTTTCTCCGTACGTGGAGTTTGGGTTTTGCTCGTACGTGCTCTTATAGGCAGATTCTCACAGAAAGTTTTATAAATGAGACCCCTGGACTTTACTTGCTGCTTTAGGATTTCCTTTCAAAGCCCACTGAAACTTTGACCAAAAGGCAGCATTTCGCCGTTCTAATCCCACACAAACTCAATATACGTATGCCAATCGACATGCACTGTAAAAATGTTTCAATGGCTTTGCGATGGTTGTATAGTGGTGAGCATAGCTGCCTTCCAAGCAGTTGACCCGGGTTCGATTCCCGGCCATTGCAGGAATGTTCTATTTGGGTTTTTGTCTGTTGCGCTTTCACTCTAGTCTTGCATTCTTTGCGACGCCGACAAAATTGTTTCACACCAGTGGAGATTGTTGTGTTGCAATAGATTCCAGGCATATAAATTGCCCCTGATGTGATTTGAACACACAACCTTCTGATCTGGAGTCAGACGCACTACCATTGCGCCACAGAGTCACTCAGCTTCAGATGTAGTACCAGTTATCTGGACAAAGGCTTGCACTGCACTGTCAATGTTCCCAAGGAGTTTTGGAGACACTTCATTCTTTTTATGTGACTACTTCGTTGTCCTGGACACTACATTACCATGTAATGAGCCCCTCGGCAGATATGCACAGAGGCAGATAGGCAGCAATGGCTGCATTTCAACCAATTCTTCAAACTCATGACAAGAAACTCAGTTGAAAAGTTGCTCTATCCTTGTTGTTGTGGCCGAGTGGTTAAGGCGATGGATTTGAAATCCATTGGGGTTTCCCCTCGCAGGTTCGAATCCTGCCGACAACGCCCTGATTGTCACACTAATTCATGTTTTGGACACCTGATGGAGGTCATTTAGTAATATCTAAGAGTCAAGCAAGACTTTCTGTGCAAGATGGGGATGTAGCTCAGTGGTAGAGCGCATGCTTTGCATGTATGATGTCCTGGGTTCAATCCCCAGCATCTCCAGCTGTTATTCATCATGGCTGAGTGCATATTCTCTTGTCGACCTCAAAGCATTTTTGGCGTGGAATATTTTGAGATCAGGTTAACCCTCTTGTCGTTGCAGTGTTCCGATGGATGTGCTGTGATGAACCTCCCAGCGAATGGACGTTAAAGCGGTCCTAACAAAGTCCTAACATATTCCTAACAAAGTCCTAACATATTCCTCACAAGTCCTAACATGTTCCTAACAAGTCCTAACAAGTCCTAACCGAGTCCTAACAAGTCCTAACCGAGTCCTAACATATCCGAACAGAAGTCCGAATGAGTCTCCCCCCCTCCTTATAATAAATAAAGCTTGCTTCAGGCTCTGAATTTGACAGATGACAGATCAACATTAGCTTCTTCAACTTGGTAATACATCACAAACCTTATCTTTAGCGATGTTTATTCCAACTTCTTGATATTGTTAGTTAGTCTTTAGTAACTTTGTTGTTTGGTCAGAAAACACTTTTTACGGCGGGCTAATTTAGCATACATGCTAGTTTGACGTTATCGTCATTCGAATCGATATTACAGTAAATTATTCCTATTACTAGATTTAATTTATAGTGATGTTGATATTAAACAATATTTTATTGTTAATATTCTTTACAGAAATCCCCTCTTTACTTTCTCCCCCCCCCTCACCCCCCCCCTTTTTCTTCTTCTTCTTCTTTTTCTTCTTCTTCTCTTTCTTCTTTCCCCCCCTCTAGCATATATAACCTTTTATCTGACCTTCACACACCTTAGGAATATGACAAAGACAGGGAAGCCAGATGGATACTGGGCAGGTATTATGTACCTGTACGCCCAGGGGAAATATAAATTTACAACAGGCAAAAGACCGGGGGCTAAAAAGTGGAAGGCGGTGTTGGAGCGCATTCGTGGCTGTCCCCTCACTCCCATGTATGGCTACCAAGTCCGGGAGTTCGATGTATTTGGGAAACGAATCCCTTGTAAATGCACTTATCATCCGGTAAGTAAGTCATACATACATACAGTAGCTGTTGGGATCAAATATGAAGGATCCAGCCCGTTATGAGGTAACATGAGTCGCAATTCTAACTGTCTGCAAAGTTATTATTGGATAATAATTGGTTCTCCTTGGATATGTTATGAAATTGTGTGTAGAATGTGAAATTATAGCCTTGCTTTAATTGACATTATGTACTGTATTTGTATCCTCTTATTGTAAATATGTATTATAACACATATTTAAGCTGTTATCCGTGTGTGTGTGTGTGTGTGTGTGTGTGTGTGTGTGTGTGTGTGTGTGTGTGTGTGTGTGTGTGTGTGTGAAGCCTAGAAATTCAGTCATACTAAGGAGACTAGTATAATTTCCCTTTTCACAGTCAGGACTGCAGGCAGGTACATCAGGAGGCAGCCAAGTAGCAACATCCCCAACCCAGGCCACAGCAGGGAGCAGTGTAGCAGCAGCAGCAGCAGCAGCAGGGCAGCAGCAGGCTCTGTTGGGCAGTCCGAGTGCCACAGGACAAGCGCCTGCAAAAGGGCAGGTGGCATGTGCCCTTTGCGGTGAGCAAATAAATGCTGACCTTTTTACAGATCACCTCTCCGACTTCCATGCGGAGGAAAGCTGTGACCAATGTGGGAAAAAGGTTCAGGGTGCAATGGGGCTACTTCTCCATATTGAAGAAGGCCACAATTTTCCACAGCAGCCTGCAGTGCAGCCACGAGCACCACAGCAGCCTGAAGTGCAGCCACGAGCACCACAGCAGCCTGAAGTGCAGCCACGACCACCACAGCAGCCTGAAGTGCAGCCACGACCACCACAGCAGCCTGCAGTGCAGCCACAACCACCACAGCAGCCTGCAGTGCAGCCACGACCACCACAGCAACCTGCAGTGCAGCCACGACCACCACAGCAGCCTGAAGTGCAGCCACGACCACCACAGCAGCCTGAAGTGCAGCCACGACCACCACAGCAGCCTGCAGTGCAGCCACGACCACCACAGCAGCCTGAAGTGCAGCCACGACCACCACAGCAGCCTGCAGTGCAGCCACAGCAGCCTGCAGTGCAGCCACAACCACCACAGCAGCCTGCAGTGCAGCCACAGCAGCCTGCAGTGCAGCCACGACCACCACAGCAGCCTGCAGTGCAGCCACAGCAACCTGCAGTGCAGCCACGACCACCACAGCAGCCTGAAGTGCAGCCACAGCAGCCTGCAGTGCTGGCCTCTGTCTTGAGGGCTCCAGGGGTGAATTGGGTGAGTTTTCTTCCCAAGCAATTCCTGCGTGTCATTAAGCCAGCGGACCGTGTGTGGGTTGCACAGTCTTTGTATGAGCCATCAGGACAGCTTAGGCAGCACTTTTTCCATAATTGGTTCCTCCCACCCCCTCCACCAAAGCCAACCACTTCTCCACCTGACCCAATGGTGTACTTCCGGCAGCGGATGTTTCTCTGGGCACCAATGCGGATGTGGGGCATTCCGCTGAAGTGTCAGCAGTGCCAGAGCAAAATGCACCACTCCGGGATATACACCAAGGTCCGGGAAGTGATAGACATGAGCTCCCGGTACTATTTGGTTGGTGGTGACTACCCGCGCTGCAGCAAGTGCATGGTGCCAGTCTGTCCCTGGAGCACTGAGGTGCTCTGCCAATTAGATCCGGCCCACAGACTGAAGTTCCCTGCAGTTCTCACCACCCAGCTGGCTTTAGACAAAAAGTGTGTCACCATGCTAAAGCCAAGAACAGCAGGGAACAGCTCCAGCTACCTGCAGCAGGTAATCACAGAAGTCCATAGTGAGGAGTGGGCAGGCCGTACTGTGGAGTACCTCTCCGACTGTGAGCTGCACAAGAAGAGGAGTGTCTTGACAAAGACAGAAGGTGTGTTGTACCGGGAGCCTCCACCCTTTAGCCCTCTTCCCCTGGCACAGTGCTTTGAGACCGTTCACACGAACGAGATCCTCAGCCACGTGGATGAGATGAAGGGGGTCATCACATCCACGTACGGGAGGATATTAAAGTTGGACTCCACGAAAAAGGTGTGTATGAACCCTTCCTGAACTGTGAAGATTCTATTTCCTCTTATTGTTATTTCATCCTCTTGTGTTTACTTATCGCTTTTGCTTTTATTTTATCTAAGTTGTGTCTGCTACTGTTTTATAATGCCCTACTGCTCCATTGATTTGATAATGTTTGAAATGTTTAATGTGTTACGGAATCCCTTCCATTATTTGACCTCACCCCCACCGTTGTTTGTTAAGCACGTTGTGCTAAATTTTAATTTATAAAAAGTCTGATTGATTGTTTGTTTGTTCAATTTACCAGATCACAAAGAAACTCGCAGGGAGCATTGCTGAAACAGCAGCCTGGATGACCAACATCAGTAATGAATGTGGCCAGGTGCTAAACTCAGTGCTGACCACTGGCGAGGGAGCTGGGCTGGATGAGGTTTGCCAGGGCCTTGTCCAACGCTATAAAAATGCTGGAGAGCCACAGCCTGATGTGATCTACATAGATGGAGACTGCTGTAGTGAGTCAGGTATGTCACTTTTAGATTATGTACATGGCTAACAACTAAATATAATGATTAAGAGTTAAAAATAAAGAAGTTGCACAATTGTATTTATGGATTTTGAAAAATAGGTCCACCCCAGTCCTCGAGTGGTTCAAACCCTGGACCACCAAAGTGCGGCTGGACATCTTTCACTTTATGAGGCGCTTTACGTCTGGCCTTACGACAGAACACCATCCTCTGTACGGCACTTTTTGTTCAAAGTTGTCCAGCTGCATCTTTGAGTGGGATGAAAGGGACATCACTCGCCTTAAGGAAGTGAAGAGGACTGGTCTGAAGAGGAAGAGTGCAGGCCATCCCCCAACTGATGCACAGGTGGTGGCCAGCATCACGTCGAAGGAGCTGGCCAAGCATTGCCGAAGGCGGACCAGAGGGGTTGAGGAGACTCGAGCCATGATAGAGTCATTACTTCAGGCGATGTGGGACCTGACCGACACCACAGGTCTCCGCCTTATTAATAGTGACTCCATGGCAAGGGTGTGGCAGGTGCAACAGAAGCATCTGCCATGCATCCAAGACCCACCTGGCATTGAGCTCTACACAAGAGTTGATGCCAGTAAGGCGCTGGATGTCTACAGATGTGGTCGTGGCTCCTCATCTGTAGAAAGTTTCCACCGCCACCAGTGCACCTTTATCCCTGGTATGTGAGAATTTTGTATATTTTTGTACAATATTTATTGTTTACATGACTACTAATGAATTATCATCTCAATTATGCAATTTGTTTAAAGGATGGAGGAGCAATAAAATACACACTCAAATGTACATGCTTGAGGGCGGTTCCAGGTGGAACATGAATCGCACCCGTGAGAGCATGGACATGAGTGTGGCTTCGCAAACCAGGTTATACGATATCAGGCTCATGACAAATGTCAATGACCTGAGCAACAGGGTGCTGGGTTTCCCCCTCCTGGCCGAATTTATTCCACCTGGCAAGCCCACTGGTGAGATTTTCATCTATGATACTATTGTCCATTTATTAATTTGTCTTTCAAAACAAAAAACCCCTATGATTAATGCTATTCTTTTTTTTTGTAATAATCTTTTACTTAAGGTGAACTCATTGCTGTGGAATATCTCCTAGCACAGTCGGGCAAAGGGGACCTCTTAAAGACGCAGCAGCATTCTGAGCTTGGCATGGTTCTTCCAGACATCGAGGCTGAACCAGTGGAGGAAGAGAGTCTGGATGTCACACTTGGCAGCGTGACTGACATTCTGCAAGGACCTGGCACCCTCCCCGAGACACTGCAGTCTAGAGAAGCCTCTCCATTAATAACACAATTCAGTGACTTCATAATACCTCAGGTAATTTGATGTGGTCATCTGTTGTCAGTCAAGTTCTATTATATAATGGTAGTGGTTGATATGTAATATCCATTGATATCCATTGTCTAGGAAAGCAGCACTGAGGTCCCTCAAACTCCTGAGCTAGATAGGTTAGCTGGTGGTGATGAACCAAGACCGTCATCTGTATCAAGCACTTCATCTGGGGTAATGTGTCTTTTGATGTGACATTTGAGGCATCATTTTCATCCTGTTTTTAATGTGGGATTCATTGTGTGTTTTGTATTTCCTGTATGTATGTATGTATACATGTATGTATCTATGTATGTTTTTACAGGACGAGAGACACGACACCAAGGGGATGCCTGGATGGGAGGCAGTTGATAACTTGGCTGAATATCTGGTCAGCCTCAACCGCACAATTACTGCCCTATCCACATCTGAGCTGGCAAAGATTTTGCAGTTGTACACAGCCCTGCATGACATGGACAAGTGCCCCACCGCGTATACGGTGAAGTCCAAAAAGAGTACCTTGCCTGGGCGTTGGAGGACCTCAAGAAAACGCAGTGGCTCTGCACCCGGCCAACAGGCAGCTGAAAGGTGAAACTAGTGATGGTGGATGACATAGTCAAGTAAATCATCTCCCAGATGTATATTATGTTGTAATAAATCACATATTATTGACAGACAATAACACAAGCTTTGCATTTAGGTAATTTATTTTCAAATTCATGCATAAGCAAGCACATGTCCATAGTCCATATGAGCCATTCATATCCCAGTTAAA
>CM038352.1:35535719-35569699 GCA_021464625.1 Proterorhinus semilunaris
CAAATGAAACAATGGTGTGTTATGTGTCAGTTTGTTAGTGGTTAGTTGTCATTAAATGCACTGCTCAGCCTGTTGAAAAAAAGGAAAAGCAAGAATTTATCCAGAATTTATCCAGCCGCGGGTCGTGTTTGTGGTCATATGCCTGTAAATAAGTGACCAAAAACGCACATCAAATATACACACACACACAACGATCAACTGAGACACACAATGACATCAACACAAACAAAAACGCTTGCGCAGTAAGTTGTCAGGTCAGGTCAGAAAGTCATTGTAAAAAAAAAAAAAAAGTTTGTTCAGGCCATCAAATTTCATATCTTTTCATATCTTTCAGCCCAGAATTTGTTGAGCGCTCTTATTCTGAAAGCGTGATCGTCTTTCACCCATCCGTTCCACTAGTGGAGAAAAATAAGACACCACCGCAGTGCAAAAAGGAAAAATAAATAAATCAAAATGTCAAAAACCACAACCCCAAAACTACGTAAAAAGTAAATTCAAAAGCATTAAAACAATAAGGACCTGAGTTACCAACGTCATGCACTATTTTGATTGGCTTTTTGCCCCATGAGAGTGTGATAAAAATAAGTCCCATTTTGATTTCACCATGTTGATTGTTCATTCTTTGTTTAATTCAGTTTAGAAGATCAGCTTTGGCCAGCCAACTTAAAAAAAATAAAAAAAATGGTTTCAACCCTCTGATCATGTTGACTTTAGGTATGCATTTTGGCATCTGTCCATCAGATTATGAAACAGATCTCTGTTGGGATAAAATTGTAACCCTTCACACCTTTTGTTAGGGTTTATCTCTTTGTTTTTGTTTTTTGCTTTTATGCAAACTTGGTGGAGAGTCAAAAGGCACTAAAACACAAGATTCAAACCAGCGTGTAACTCCTTAATGTACGGTTTCATTCAACCCAAACAAGTGGCAAAAATCCAAAAAGCCACTCCAATTTTATCAGGCCTATTCAAAATCCTTCAGTGGGACCGTCTGCAGCACCGGCGTGGTCGCTGCATACGGCGCTGACAGCATGACCCCCCCCCCCCCGTGGGGCTGAAGTGATGCTGTCAGGGTCAGAACACACATTTCGTCTTGCGGCCAGAGAACAATAAAAAAAAATAAAAAAAATAAAAAGGGCTTCTCCATGCGTTTGCATTTCTGGAGAACCACGAGTGTCCATCTTGGACCTGTGTCCAGCCTCCAGCACTGCTACACTTAATACATGCAGGGACCTCCCTCCACGCTGCAGACGTGGGTTCGGACAAAACTGTGTGCAAAGTGGAGCACAGTGGGGCGATAAACACGTTAGGTAATACCGCGGAGTAGTGCCTATCCCAATAAACGTACTCCGTTCGTAGCCTATCTTCACTACACTGAAGCCATGAGTTTTGTGAAGCGACCACTCATTTTTAGAAAGGACCAAAATCTGTCACCTTATGTTTTGTTTTTAACACAGGATTTGTTGTCCCTGAATCATCCAGAATTTTAACTTTTACACCACAGATTGTTAGCGTATATTACGGGAATTCAGCCTGAATTATCTCTAAAAAGTGCCAATTGCAATTTGTTCTTGTTCAAACTTACGTGACATGAGCGGTCGCTTTGGTGACGAATGTGGACCCGGGTTTGGTCAGTCGCTCGTGTTTCCTCCACGCCCGCCTCTGCCGTTCTCTGGCCCCGTGTGAGCTTGAGAGTCCCTCTGCCTTTAACGCCTCCTCCGGTAACAGTCCTTCGACACATGTCGAGCACACAGTCTTTCCGCCGGGCTGTGGAAAAGCTGCCGCCAGTCCGTGACACATGTTCCTGCGCGCTCCGCAGCACCGTAGTCCTGGCTCTGGCAAATGTGGCTTAAGTTTCTCAAAGTCCGCAGGAGGCCCAGGTAGCCTTCAAATAACGTTAGCCTGTGGTCCATGAGGGTTGGTTAATAACCAAACGTGCCGCTCCCAATGGCTTCTTCTGTTTGCGGTGCGGGGGCAACTTTCAACGGGGTTTCAGCGGGTGCGTTTGGTGCTGCACGCTGCCGTGGGGCAAAAGTCACGGGATTTGGAGCAGTTTGTCTCTGGCCTCCAAAGCAGTTGTCGGTGTCTCACATAACGTGTCCACGGAGTGAGTCGTGAGCTTCGGTTTCCTGAGCGTGTATCTGCTTCCGCCGCTTCTTCTTCTGCTCCCGGGTTTGGGCCCACTTCTCGCGGGGTATCAGCTGGTGCGAGAGACTCTGAGTTGCCGCCGTGGTTGGGGCGTGGGGCTGGTGCTGGGGCTTTGAGGCGGAGGGCAGGGCGCGGAGGAAAACGCCGACAGACCTGGACAGGGAGAGGAAAAAGGGGACAACAGTAGTCTGCTCATTTTTTAAAAACCCAACGCCTTGTTTGGGTGCGCACTTATTGTTAGTAGGGGAGTTTGGGGATTTCTCGGGGCTGATCGCCTTACGCGTTCGCCTGTGTGTTCTCCGCTGCGGTGAAAAGCGGAGGAGCTATTGTTTTTACATATTTCTTTCTCTAACGTCTTTTGCCGTGATATTCTTAAAACCAAGTAATATTTCCCTTCCTTCTTCTAATTTTCACGCAAGATGCGTAATCGATTGAAGGACCTAAAAAACCTCCCTCCGGAAGATCCGAATGAGCTGCACATAATTTGCAACCGTTTTTCCATTGCCATTGTTACGGGGGACGTTAACGTTCCCCTCCGTGTAGTATCTCTAGATTTATTTATTTTTTCCCATTTTCTCTTAAAGAACAATGGCGCTAACCTCGCGTAGCCAAATGCCTCCTGTCTCTCACCAAATAGAGCGGTCCGTCCCCCCTTCCGTTACTGCAACTAACGCATGTAACCAGGCGTGTTCTTGGATCGGACTGGGCCCGGCTGAAGGCTCACAGAATACGACTTGCACTAAAAGCAACGCTCCCGCGCAGCCGTTAGCCGTGGGTAATTTTACCCGCTCTACACCAATGGCAATGACTAAAGTACCCCAAAAATACATAAATAAATCAAACAACCGTGTACACTTAAGCGCTGCCCTGGGCTTTACATGTTTGAAAAGACAAAAACTCACCACAAATCAGGTTCTTTTTGGTCTTGTGTGGCCAAAGGTCCCTTCATGCGCGAGACGAGCGCGACGGTGGTATAGTGGTGAGCATAGCTGCCTTCCAAGCAGTTGACCCGGGTTCGATTCCCGGCCATCGCAGGAATGTTCCTATTTGGGTTTTTGTCTGTTGCATTTTCACTCTAGTCTTGCATTCTTTGAGACGCCGACAAAATTGTTTCACACCAGTGGAGATTGTTGTGTTGCAATAGATTCCAGGCATATAAATTGACCCTGATGTGATTCGAACACACAACCTTCTGATCTGGAGTCAGATGCGCTACCATTGCGCCACAGAGTCACTGAGTTTCACATGTAGTACCAGTTATCTGGACAAAGGCTTGCACTGCACTGTCAATGTTCCCAAGGAGTTTTGGAGACACTTCATTCTTTTTATGAGACTACTTCGTTGTCCTGGACACTACATTACCATGTAATGAGCCCCTCGGCAGATATGCACAGTGGCAGATAGGCAGCAATGGCTGCATTTCAACCAATTCTTCAAACTCATGACTAGAAACTCAGTTGAAAAGTAGTTCTATCCTTGTTGTTGTGGCCGAGTGGTTAAGGCGATGGATTTGAAATCCATTGGGGTTTCCCCTCGCAGGTTCGAATCCTGCAGACAATGCCCTGAATGTCACACTAATTAATGTTTTGGACACCTGATGGAGGTCATTTAGTAATATCTAAGAGTCAAGCAAGATTTTCTGTGCAAGATGGGGATGTAGCTCAGTGGTAGAGCGCATGCTTTGCATGTATGATGTCCTGGGTTCAATCCCCAGCATCTCCAGCTGTTATTCATCATGGCTGAGTGCATATTCTATTGTCGACCTCAAAGCATTTTTGGCGTGGAATATTTTGAGATCAGGTTAACCCTCTTGTCGTTGCAGTGTTCCGATGGATGTGCTGTGATGAATGTGTTGTTGTGGCCGAGTGGTTAAGGCGATGGACTAGAAATCCATTGGGGTCTCCCCGCGCAGGTTCAAATCCTGCCAAAAACGGTGTACTTAATTCACCTTTAAGATCTTAAATTCTGCTGAAAAGATGAGGTTACAGTACATCTTCAGGAATTCTCTAGTTGCAATTGTGGCACTTTGGCAAAAATGATTTGGAAGCAGACTGTTGTATTTATGTATTTATTTAATCTTTAAACTCATCTGAAATGGCAGTGGTGGGATTTGAACCCACGCCTCCAAAGAGACTGGAGCCTTAATCCAGCGCCTTAGACCACTCGGCCACACTACCTCTGTTAATGTGCTCTAAAATGCTTTGCAATCATTAAAACAACATTCACTCTAGTGGTTGGGTATGTGCCTTGTGATTTCTACTGCAGAATTGACCAGCATCACAGAGAAAATGTGATGGAAACATAACTAGTGCCGAGTAGTGTGAAGTTGCTTTCTGAGCGGCAGGGCCAAGGATTAAACTTTTTGGAGAAAACGCCCTTTCAACAGGAAACATGTACTTGTTGATATGGCTCATGATGTGTGCCATACGATAAGGATTCCTGGTTTTCACCCAGGTGGCTGGGGTTCAACTCCCGGTATGGGAATATTTGATTGAAAACGGCGAGGCAAAATTGACATAAACTAAAGTTCTTTCTATGGGCCTGGGGTCTCATTTATAAATTTCAAGAAATAATATCTGAGTGATTAAAAGCTTATTCTGTAGTTTCAGGAAATTTGAGCTCCGTGAATGGCACTGGCAAATATCACAATCAGCGTCTAAAAGGCTCTTCTTTACGTTCTAAAAGTGTATTTCCAAAAGTGTTATTGATGAGACACTGCACTCTGCCAAAAGGTTACTTGTGATCAGAGAAACAGCGGTACATGTCAGTAAAGATCCACCCGGCCTCTGCTGTCACTGCTGCGGCATGTGGCCCCTCCCTCTCGGTAAAACCCTCTCAGTATCGCCTCAAGTTTAGGTAAATCTCATTCATAAGTTACTTTGCGTGTCCTTATATGGTGACATGGGGGCGTGACGTGGGGAGGGGTCATATGCGCACATTTCTGCTGCAGGTGGAATCAGTGAAGGGGAGATTACGTGGTGCTGCACGTACGGAGGGTTTCATAAATCCCTTGTTTTTTCTCTGTACGTGGAGTTTGGGTTTTGCTCGTACGTGCTCTTATAGGCAGATTCTCACAGAAAGTTTTATAAATGAGACCCCTGGACTTTACTTGCTGCTTTAGGATTTCCTTTCAAAGGCCACTGAAACTTTGACCAAAAGGCAGCATTTCGCCGTTCTAATCCCACACAAACTCAATATACGTATGCCAATCGACATGCACTGTAAAGATGTTTCAATGTCTTTGCGATGGTGGTATAGTGGTGAGCATAGCTGCCTTCCAAGCAGTTGACCCGGGTTCGATTCCCGGCCATCGCAGGAATGTTCCTATTTGGGTTTTTGTCTGTTGCGCTTTCACTCTAGTCTTGGATTCTTTAAGACGCCGACAAAATTGTTCCACACCAGTGGAGATTGTTGTGTTGCAATAGATTCCAGGCATATAAATTGACCCTGATGTGATTTGAACACACAACCTTCTGATCTGGAGTCAGACGCACTACCATTGCACCACAGAGTCACTCAGTTTCAGATGTAGTACCAGTTATCTGGACAAAGGCTTGCACTGCACTGTCAATGTTCCCAAGGAGTTTTGGAGACACTTCATTCTTTTTATGAGACTACTTCGTTGTCCTGGACACTACTGAAGAAAACCTCTTTTCTTTGTCCTTGTGGTTGTCACCTTGTACACAATAAAATATGATTAACACGTCGTCTCTACATTTTCCATATTTACCATTACCACCGTTGGACAATGCGCATTCACACTGGAAGGGGGATTAGAAAGTAAGTCGTCAACACTGCCCTATCAGCCTAATAAACAAACCAGGATAAAGATGAATATGAAACCAGGAACTTAAAGTCACAAGGATTTTATTCACAGGTCACCTCACACAGACGCGTCTGTTCCCCAGGTCCCTAACACTCAATCTGTCAGCACCCCACACGGAGAAGACTGAACTCTCTGGGGACACAGACTTCTTCACACCACACCTCAAATTATAATATTCATGAGCCTATACTAAGCGCATCAGTTTCCCATCGTACGAGTCTGGCACTTTCCACTTATCGGCCCATGTCTGCCAGCCGGCCTTGGTAGGGCCCATGTTATCTCTTTGTTTACGTGTGCATGGGGTCTGTTCTCGGAGCCTGTCTGCACATCGGCTCAGTATTTTTCCACTCCACTGTAACAGAAAACTGAAACACTTCTATTGCTACATTGCTCTCTAAGCAAGACATGCAAGACACCATTGATTAGAAACAATCATTCTTTTCATCCCCCTTCTGGCCTCGAAGAGGCCATTTCCTTGTTTCTAATTAATGAAGGTACAGCCGTCGTCAAAACATAGTTGTCCCCTGCCCAATGTATAGTGCCACCACCACCAGGTGTCGAATTTGGCTTGGGCATAGGCAACCACATCCTCCAGTCCTGTGAAATCATCACTTTCTTCCCATGTATAATTACCACTCACTAATCGTCCCATCCGGAACCTGTATCTCCCAGGACTGGGTTCACTGATACATTTCACTTCCTCAGTTCCATAGGCTCCATCTCGAATCAATATGAAAATAAACATTCCTGCAAAATACAAACACAGCGAAGCAAAACACAACATAACACTCATCATATGGTTCTTAAAGTTATTCTGAGCCACGTGTGTCCTCCCATCCATATCCCAGAGCCTTAAATGCCCCGAGTTGATACAGGCTCGGCTCACCCCCTTCAGGCAGGGACCTGTCCCCGGCCTCTGGGTCCTCCGGGGGCAGGGTCACAGCTGCGTACAACCCCCCCGAAGTCCCCAGAGCCCTGGAGACCATGCTGCGGACGAGAGGGAGAACACAACAGAACAACACACAACACAACAACAGTATTACACCAATTAATATACCCACCTTTTGAAGTACATTATAACTATATTTAGGACAATAATTTTTACTGTCTTCGAGCCAATTATGGTTTAGTTCTGTTTGTTAGAAAGCTCCTTCTAATCGTAAATGTAGAACCCATTCTCTTACTCATTTGTATGAAGTACACTGATACACTATGTTTTCATAAACAAACCTCCACTTTTAGCCGAGCTTTGGAAGCTCAACCACCAATACTTATTCAAGCTCCAAAGATGCTTGATTGTCTTTGTCAGATCCCACCTGCCTCTCCGATTTCCTCTCTTGCTTGGAACACCAAATCGTTACACAAGGGATTCTGTTGCTCGGATAGGACCTCCAGGCCTCCAAAGCCAATCGACATTTTCTCCTTCCATGCTGCCTCCTGCAACAATAAAAGAAGAACACTCCGGCCTGCATAAATCAAATTTTACCATGCCATTGTGACCAGTTCTTGGCTCATCAGCTCCTGTCCTGAATCCGTCCCTGCAGCATCACAATTCCTCCTGTAAAGTCCCTGTCTCTGTGTAAAATTAATGTTATCAACCTGGAATGAATATGGATCAAAACATGTTACACTCTCAGTACATAAAATAGTCACACTTATAATCTTATAGTAACTTATGTTTTCTCATTATTTGTTTATTTAGATCCGAAAGAGTCACAATTATTTCTACGGAGGTCCAATCGACTCTCCATCTCTTTTTAATAATCATAGCGAGTCTGTGTGCACCAAGAGACGCGATGACCATTAGAAAGCTGGGCAATATATCCTTGAGGTCATGAGTGTGACCTTTTCAGTGACTCTTAAGATACCGGATTTACACTGATCTTATCACATTTTGCTATTTTGAAATAAAACACGTTTGCCAACACCAACTTCAGATTTGAAGACGCCGTTTTACTTACACTGTATGTAAACCTCTATATTCAGAATTCATACCACTCCATATCTCGGCCTCAGATCTAAAATCTAAGCATGTGTTCAAATCTGGATTCAGCCACCCCTTCTTTGGCAAACCACACAATATTTCAACTCACGCATCCAAGGGTTTACCAGTGCAAATGTAAATGATCACCTTTATCACCAACGCTCCAAATTAAGATACACCAGTATCTCCCGCTGATCAAAACATAGGACTCCATCTCTTTCCTGTATTCAACCAAAACCCAACAATAAAACACTACGCCGTCAATTCCTGTACAAAACTCACTCAGTTTGCTCAAATTAAATCCACAACATCTCTGATCAATTTCGGGACGTTCAGAGACCACCTACACAATCAACAAATTGTTACGCCTTAACACACCTTAGACACAAACCCCCAAACAAGCAAATGAACCCCAACCACTCCTATCAACAAAACTCTTCCACACGACAATGGTAACCTGTGGATGTTTACTGTTCAAAGTTAAGGGGACAATATTATTATCAGCTGTAACCTGTGCTACAAAGTAATTGGAGAATTACTATACTGTTCTTGAGAAGCTAATCACACCACTGATTGAATATTCATTTTAATCGTTTATGTACTTTGCATAGATGCCTAAGATCCGCTGCAAATCAGGTAACATTCAAATTAGGACACCTTTGCCTATAACCCAAGAATTATTAGAATTATTATTTTACTAAACCAATAACGGGCCTTAGCTACGCCTAAACTCGCCTCGCTACACCAAATTATTTTCACTTTGTGTGAACCCTACACTCACTATGTTTATTTATCACTCTGTAAATATATTATCTCTTAAAATATTTAATTAAGTGTATTTATCTGTTTATTTCATTATCTATTTCGACTTAATTATTATAGCTGTTTAATTAGGATGCACATTGATCAATTGGAGCATTCTAAAAGATCAAAAAATAAAATGAGAAAAATAGAGATAGATTACCGCCACGCGGAGTCCCATGGGCCCTGGCCCATTGGCAAAACACAAAAGAAATTGATCAAAACAAAATATAAAAATATGTATATTTGCCTAAAAAATTCAAAAATCTAAGTCCGAGTGGAGCAGAGGTCAAGGCATCAGACCTGTGGCAAATTGTGAACACCGGCCCTTGTGCATGTGACTTTCAAGGGCTTTTCAGGGAGCAGCAGAGGGAGAGCGTATTTGTTGACATATTTCGAGGGCATATTGTCAGCGAGGCAGCGTGGAGGAGACTTTCAGTGTGGCAGACTTTCTCTTCTAATGCATTTGGACCAATGAACACGCAGAGCGCAACAGGCCTTCGCCTCTCCCCCTTTTACCACCAAAAATGTCAGAGTAAAAAGTAAAATTTAAAACCAGCATGTCCTATCACGCTCAGCATTAAAAATAGGGTAACATTCAAAAAAAAACTAACAAAAGTAAAAAATACACGAGTGAATATTGATAATAAAAATTAAAAGAATCCTCTGTCCACTATCAAAAAAAGGCTCATGCTCCACTATTGCCTTTGAAGACAAGCATAGTGCTATTAATTTCTCCTTTTATTTTCAATATAATGTAGTTGCTTTTAGGTTGTTAAAACCACATCACTAATAATAAAACTTCAGGAATTCACATACTGGATAACGATCTAATGGAAGGTTTCTTTAACTAGTTATTTCATATGCTTATATTGATTAGTGATCAGTTTCCGCATATATTTTATCCTATTAAATTCAATAGTCTTTTTGTGTCAGACTCTTAGTTTTCGATTATAACGCTATGGCCGTCTTATCAAAAATATGTTTCTCCTAAACACAGTTTGGATTCCAGGTGACCTCCGATCTAACCTCCGGCGCAAACTTTAAAGGATGTAAGAAAGTTTACAAAGCAATTACTTAACTAATTTAAAGGAACCAGGAAAAGCCATCCTGCCGTAATCTGGGCAGCTCTCCTTTTATCAAAGTACCCCTGTACAACTGAGAGCCCGCTCAGACACCTAGAACCTATAAAGATAGAGCTAAGATTCACTTCACCACAAGTCTAAACGATAAAGACAATATTCTATATATCTTTGTATGTCCTGGTACCTTTAGAACCGGACCTACCAACCCAGGGTTCAGAAACAAATCACAGCAGAACAATATGTATTCACTCTATTAGCGCTTCCTGCAAGCACAACATTATATAATAATAAACTAAAAATGCAAGACATTTCACCTTTTATACTTTCTAAATATTGTTTGGCCGTTATCAATATTATTTGTTTTGGTTGTTTGATAAGCACAAATTATGCCCCATTTCCTTTAGCATAATGTCAAAGAATTATACGTCTTGTATTATTATTAAAACAACAACAACAAGCTCTTGGCCTTTACCCATTTATTCTCGTCTGGACCCTGGCCGTCTACATTAAGAGACCGTCGCTTCCTAGATCCATCGCCTTCTGTGGGAACAGACATGTTAGATAAAACCTTTCAACAAAACCTTCTCTTTCTTTCGGTTTTCCCATGTTTCTTGATTACAATAGATTGCCAACTTTCCGCCTGGTTTTGTGCCTATCCGACGACACACTCTCAGGTATTCTCTCCTAAGTTGGGGAAAGGGATGTCCCCTTACTATCCCCTCACAACTGTTTTGGTCTTCCACCATTAACATAATTGGTATTATTGTCATACTTAAGGCCAGTATCAGTCCCCACACCCAAAATGGACACCGTAAGGGGCCCATACTCCACATTTTTGTTGATAATCTAATGATACTCTGCCATAGATGTATATCATATAAGTTCATTTGTTGGTTTATCTACCATACAGCACTGTCCCTTTTAAGAAGTCAGAACATGCTTGCCTTGCGGAGTCTTTGTGATCTCCTGGGTGGGGGTGGGATTTGTCCTCCCCCCCCCTTCAGTGGGGCCACCGGTCCCACTACCATTTCTAATACGGGCCCAAAGCGGGAGCTCCTCCTCCGGGAGGGGCTTTTGAATCCCGCCCCCTGAGACGGGGGAAAAATCTTCTCGTTTTTCCACCATTGTGCTGTTACCAGTTCAACCGGTTCCACGCGTTTCCCCACTGTCCGACACTCACTGAGCGCGAGCCCCAGCAGCTCTCCTACTCCTCCAGAGTCCGCCACTCTCCCCCGACATTCCTCACACCCTCTTCCCCACACAAGCCACACACATTTGACCACCCGCAATAGACGATTCTAATCAGGCTTAAACAACACGTGTGCCCACGGCGGCTTTCACTCCTCTGACTGTTTCAACAACAAACCACATGGCCCATTCAACATTCAGCACACAGTCCAAATCAAAGACAACACGAAACAACAGCCACACACAGTTTGGGTACCCGACTATGACTCCAACAACATAACCGAACATCAATGCGCCTAATTTTCAATGTTTTCACCCCTAATTCCCCCGTTTTCGCAGACTTTAGGATCCTCGATCCAGGGACACAAACCCTTTAGGAACCTCGTTCCAGGGACTTTAACCCGTTTAGGAACCTCGTTCCAGGGACTTTAACCCGTTTAGGAACCTCGTTCCAGGGACTTTAACCCGTTTAGGAACCTCGTTCCAGGGACTTTAACCCGTTTAGGAACCTCGTTCCAGGGACTTTAACCCGTTTAGGAACCTCGTTCCAGGGACTTTAACCCGTTTAGGAACCTCGTTCCAGGGACTTTAACCCGTTTAGGAACCTCGTTCCAGGGCCCCTTGCCCGTATACTTTAGGATCCTCGATCCTATTTCAGACAGCCCCTCGGACTGTCAACGGCCGTGTCACAACTCTTATCTCCAGCCCGCGCGTCCGCGGTGCTGGTCGGACGTACTACGTGCTTATCAGCTTTTACCGGGATATCCCCAACGCGTAGTCCTGTAGATAAACTCTCGCTTCTGTAGTTATACTCCCAATTTCTTAACTTCTATTTTGGTTCGGTATTTGGTTCGGTATCTTAGTTATGACGTGTTTTCCCTTCTTACTTCCAAACATCAATGCAGATTTAAACCATCCAACACTTGGCTTCGTTGACTATACTCCTAACTAAAATTTAGACAAAAAATAGCCAATAGACGTACTTTGACACTCGTTAAAAATAGTAGTCAAAAGCAGTCTTACCTTATTCTAGAGTGGACGCGTCCCTGAAGCCGTGGGTGAGTGGTTTTTGGAAGATAAGACACCTGGCATGTCTACCGCGAAGAATTACCGGACCGGACCTTCGCCGTCGTCCGTAGTTGACGACTCCAACCCCCCCTTCAGCACTTTCGGGGTCACCAATGAAGAAAACCTCTTTTCTTTGTCCTTGTGGTTGTCACCTTGTACACAATAAAATATGATTAACACGTCGTCTCTACATTTTCCATATTTACCATTACCACCGTTGGACAATGCGCATTCACACTGGAAGGGGGATTAGAAAGTAAGTCGTCAACACTGCCCTATCAGCCTAATAAACAAACCAGGATAAAGATGAATATGAAACCAGGAACTTAAAGTCACAAGGATTTTATTCACAGGTCACCTCACACAGACGCGTCTGTTCCCCAGGTCCCTAACACTCAATCTGTCAGCACCCCACACGGAGAAGACTGAACTCTCTGGGGACACAGACTTCTTCACACCACACCTCAAATTATAATATTCATGAGCCTATACTAAGCGCATCAGTTTCCCATCGTACGAGTCTGGCACTTTCCACTTATCGGCCCATGTCTGCCAGCCGGCCTTGGTAGGGCCCATGTTATCTCTTTGTTTACGTGTGCATGGGGTCTGTTCTCGGAGCCTGTCTGCACATCGGCTCAGTATTTTTCCACTCCACTGTAACAGAAAACTGAAACACTTCTATTGCTACATTGCTCTCTAAGCAAGACATGCAAGACACCATTGATTAGAAACAATCATTCTTTTCACTACATTACCATGTAATGAGCCCCTCGGCAGATATGCACAATGGCAGATAGGCAGCAATGGCTGCATTTCAACCAATTCTTCAAACTCATGACTAGAAACTCAGTTGAAAAGTAGCTCTATCCTTGTTGTTGTGGCCGAGTGGTTAAGGCGATGGATTTGAAATCCATTGGGGTTTCCCCTCGCAGGTTTGAATCCTGCCGACAACGCCCTGAATGGCACACTAACTGATGTTTTGGACACCTGATGGAGGTCATTTAGTAATATCTAAGAGTCAAGCAAAACGTTGTGTGCAAGATGGGGATGTAGCTCAGTGGTAGAGCGCATGCTTTGCATGTATGATGTCCTGGGTTCAATCCCCAGCATCTCCAGCTGTTATTCATCATGGCTGAGTGCATATTCTCTTGTCGACCTCAAAGCATTTTTGGCGTGGAATATTTTGAGATCAGGTTAACCCTCTTGTCGTTGCAGTGTTCCGATGGATGTGCTGTGATGAATGTGTTGTTGTGGCCGAGTGGTTAAGGCGATGGACTAGAAATCCATTGGGGTCTCCCCGCGCAGGTTCAAATCCTGCCAACAACGGTGTACTCAATTCACCTTCAAGTTATTCAATTCTGTGCTCGGGCCTCCGTCTCTGCCCGGGCCCTCGGCCCCGTTCCCTCCTCCTGGCCCTCTCCGCCCTCCCTGTTTGGTTTGGACCTTCGGCCATCTGGGAGCCGTCCCTTGAGGGGGGGTACTGTCAGGATTCGTCCTTTGTCCCCCTGTTTTTGTATTCGTCTTTGGTTTGGTCCTGTGTTTTGTTTTGACATGTCTGTTCTGTCCCTGTGCTTTTGCTTTACTTCCCCTTGTTGATTGCCTGCCCCGCCCTAATGTGTGTCACCTGTGCCCCGTTTCCTTGTGTATTTATACCCCTGTGTTCTCCTCTGTCTTTGTCGGATCGTTGTCATTCATATCGTCGTTATCAGTCTGTTTTGTTCCATGGATTTGTGCTTATTCGGAGTGCCTCTGTTCCTGATACTCGTGTGAGTTTCCCGTCTGTATTCTACTGTTTCTTACTTGGACTGGCCATTAAATTTAAGTTTTGCGCTGAGCTGCTCTGCACTTTGTGTCATTTCCCCCGCCCAAACGTGACAAATATGTATATAAATAATTCCACAAAAGGCACGCTGCAGGCCATCTCCACATATAGTCCTTGCCTGTATTTAATTTAAAAAATCTTAATTGTGACACAAATATACAAACAATACAACATTTTGAATAGTTTTTTATATATATATCTATATATATATATATATATAAGTATAATTACTCGTCCATAGCCTTTTGTGCGGTTGTCAAGCATTCTAACAAAAGCCTGCCGTGATAGCCCGGGGCGGTCACCTTTAATTCCTCAAACATTTGGAACAAACTATAACTATAACAGAAAAATGAAAAAAGAAAGAAAACAGATTTGCTTCATGAAATGCAAAGAATATTGATTACCTGACAAGATTCTTGTTGTCTGACTTATTGGTTTAGTTGAGATATATTTCTTTTTGCCTATGTATTTTGAATGTATTAATGTTATAATTAATTCTACAAAGCGACCCACTTCAATATGGGACATATTTAATAGTTACAGTATTATAATATGACATAAATCTATAGATTCATTGTTAAGAATGCTATATTAATTACTTGAATGACGTAACAAATCATTGACAATCCACTGGCAATGGTTTCAATAAATCTTATGTGCACATCACAATGAACTATAAAATAACCAATAACGGCCCATCAGTGCCAACGTGTCACTTCCGTTTCCCCTCTGGTATAAAATGAGAGTGGTCTTCCCGCACTTATGTCTGACTTCTACCAACCAACTGACCCGACGCTGAAACATCTAAATACAGTAAGTTTGCTTCACTTCTATCGCTTCCAGCTGAACCGATGCTGTTACCCAAACTATGCCATTTGACTGTGGCTGCAGCCACATGGGCCGGCAGCTCCAGGCGGGGTATCCCGCACTTGCTCATGCACACTTCACCTGGGCAGTAGAACATCAGCCCGCAGCCGCCGACTATAATAACCGCGCACAACTTCACTGAGGGCAATGGACCGCATGAGACGCGGGTCATTGCTGTGAAAGTTATATACCAAATATAAAATGTTAATGTTTTACTTAGTAGCTAGCGGCAGCGCGCTAATGCATCAGTCTGCACATCCAAGTTACGCCGACACAGTGCGCGACTGTGCATGAGACTGAGCACCAAACTAGTCTACAGTTCTGCTATGACTGTAGCTTTCATCATTTGATAATGGCTGCATGAGACTGAGCACCAAACTAGTCTACAGTTCTGCTCTGACTGTAGCTTTCATCATTTGATAATGGCTGCATGAGACTGAGCACCAAACTAGTCTACAGTTCTGCTCTGACTGTAGCTTTCATCATTTGATAATGGCTGCATGAGACTGAGCACCAAACTAGTCTACAGTTCTGCTATGACTGTAGCTTTCATCATTTGATAATGGCTGCATGAGACTGAGCACCAAACTAGTCTACAGTTCTGCTATGACTGTAGCTTTCATCATTTGATAATGGCTGCATGAGACTGAGCACCAAACTAGTCTACAGTTCTGCTCTGACTGTAGCTTTCATCATTTGATAATGGCTGCATGAGACTGAGCACCAAACTAGTCTACAGTTCTGCTCTGACTGTAGCTTTCATCATTTGATAATGGCTGCATGAGACGTAACTACATCTATAGCTATCGCTCACTGTGAGGCTAAACGGGCAGTTGCCCAATGGCTCTGCGCTCGTCTGATACGCCATTGTGGTCAGCGAGGAGAGGGCTGACCTCTCCAGGTGGACCATGTGTGGTTCTGACGCTGTTTATCAGAGATGTTGACGTTGGCAAGTTCACTAAAAATGAACCAAAGTTTAAACTCCTCTTTTGACTTGTAATTATTCAAATATGCCACACTTTTCAGGTTTTAGCACACTGTAGACAGAATAAACCTGATAACATTTGATTGTGTATGGTAGAGAGTGGCATATTCTGAAGTGTATAGGCTATATTCCCATAAACAGTCAAGACAAGTTTAAAATGTATACATAATAATAATATTGTTTATCCTTTGATTTTATTTAAATAGAAGACAGTATCTTCTGTTGTACAGAAGCTGATTTGGAGTTTCACATTATGTACAAATCCTTTACTGTCTCTGTCCACTCTGTGATGAAACTGAAGGCATTAGTAGAACTCCAGTTTGAAAACAAACTGAAAGCCTACTAAGTTTAGTGTTGACTCAATATATTTTTCATATCATATTCGCGACCAAAAAGTGTATTGTTTATGTTCATTAATCATAGAATCTACCTGTTCTATTAATAAATACACACAAAACAACGCGTTCCGCCACAGCCCCGTGAACTGTCACCTTCTTCACTACATGTTTGCATGTCTGTGCAGAAGAATCTGACGAATTAACTAGCCAATCGTATTCGTGATGTTCGATTCCAGTAGTGGCGCCCCATTGAGCAGGTGGGATCAAAACGCACATGTTTTCACCTGTTGCTCACAAAACAGTGGATATCTATGAATCGCTAGATCAATCCAGTGTGTTATCAGGCATATGCAAGTAAGTACCGTTACTTCAATAGACCTGCCTATGTCTAAACAGCGTCATTTTGAAATTGTTATAAAGTATATACATTTACTGTCTCTCTTGTCTCAATAGATGCCTGGGTCTATAAAAAAAAACTGCCCCGAATGCCACCAAAAAATGGGGGTGGCTTGTAAAAAATGCCCCCACTGTGGTGCAATTCAGCCCCAGAAGAAGCGTCTTCAAGACGCACGGAAGGCCTTCGCGCAGACTAAGGAGGAGTGGAAGGAGAAGCTAAAAAACCCACAATAAAAACAAGGAGCACGAGAAGGCCTACCGTCTTGTAAGTAATAACACAATTGTTGTTTCCCACTAATACAATAGTCTGTGGCGGCCCGCCACAGTCTATTTTTTATTATTTTTTATACTTTTTATTTTGTATTTTTTTTAATAACAAACATACAAAACAAAATGGGGCACTGTTCAAAAGAATATTAAAGATATAACTGACAGACTGGGTTATACAGAGACTTCAAGCCTTTGCTTATATTCATGCCATTTAGACCAACGTTGTATAAAAATATGTCCTCTTAGTCAAAGAAAGAAAGTCAGTCTCTCCATCGAATATATTTCTTCAATAATCTCTAGCACCTGCTCTGCTCGGGGAGGATCAAACTTAAGCCAATTTCTTGTTATGGCCTTTTTCGGTGCAATCATCAGAATTTTAAAGAGGTATCGGTCCTTTTTTGGGAATACCTCCTTGGGTAGCAGACCCAACAGGAAGATCTTGGGTTCCTTAGGAACGGCATAAGCCATGATGTCATCCGTTAGCTTAAAGATACTATCCCAGAATGGTATTAAATGTTAAATGTCCAAAAGATGTGAGAGTGATTGACTATTGAGTGACCGCATTGTCTCCAGCATGGTTTCTTTTCCCCCTGAAATGTATTAGTAATATGGGGAGTAATAAAATATCAAATTCCTTCCACCTTTTAGAACTAGTTGATGTTTGTTGCGTGGTGCACATTGTAAGCCAATCACTCTCTGACGATACAATTTTCAGCTCCGCTTCCCGTTTTGATTTCACATACAGTGTGTTGTAACCATTTTGTTCTTGTAGGCCTTTGTAAAGCTTAGACACAGTTTTAGTTGGCAGGCGTTTGTATGCATCTGTAAATACTTTGACGAGATCAATTTCAGGACAGGAAGCACCTTCTCTTACATCCGAGTTAGAAAAATGACGTACCTGCAAATATCTAAACAAATCGGTTAAATTCTGTTTTCAATTTTTCAAAAGATTTGAAGGTGCTTCCTTCCACAAACAGACATAAGGCGGTTAAACCTTTTTCATTCCAACTTAAAAAATGTGGATCTGACCTAAAAAAAACCTTTGCGAAAAAGAGGGCCATGACAAGATTTTAATGTTTTTCATCAAATCATATTTTTTGACAGCTTCATGCCAAATTAAAAGGGTATTTTCCACGATGCAATTGCCTATATTATCGATATTTATTTTTTCTCCCAGTTGTGTTTGGGGCGGGGACTCTCCCATGCTCAACTCAATTTTTTTCCATTGGAATTCCACTTCTGGGGAGCACCAACAAACTATGTTTCTTAAATGGGCTGCCAAATGAAGCTTATGCGCAAATTCAACAAGGAAGACTCAACAGCTGTTTAAACCACCGCTCATCACCAGCAGCTGCTTCCACTCATCAATCACAGTCCAGCCATTCAGCCTCTCTACATCAGCCAATCATCGCTCCAAGATTCCTTCATAAGCACCATGGCCCATCACTCTGAGTTTCCCAGCCGTGCTGCAACCCTCCTCCACCCCTATTCTCCACCTGGGCTCTCTCGGCGCTGCTCGAACGTCTGGTCACCCTGGGTCTTCTACCACCACCAGTGTCCAGGCTCCGGGGGAAGATCCTGGCTATCATTCTACGCCGTGCGGATTTATCGTTCATCCAATCTTCCACCGGGGTCTGAGCCCCAAATTATGTTCTGCCTTCATTCAATAAAACTTCTAAAAATGCTTTTCTGTCTGTGTGAGTCTTATCAGGTTGAAATAGTACTCCTTCAAATTAGGGAGGGCTAGACCACCATGTTCTATATCGATTTGAAGGGTTTTAAATTTTATCCTCGGCCTTGCTCCAGCCCATATAAATCGTGATATTAACTTGTCCCAAGCATTGAAATGTGAATCTGAGATTTTAACGGGTAAAGCCATAAAAAGGTACAGAAACCTAGGCAATAGATTCATCTTCACAATCTCAATTCTCGAGCTAAAATCAAGAGTCAGTGAAGACCAACGAGTTCTATCTTTTTGTATTGAGTCCAGCAGTTTGTCGAAATTCAAAGGGAACAAACTATTGAAATCCTGCGAAATGTAAACTCCGAGATACTTCATTTTAGCTGCATCCCATGCCAACTTATAGTTTTGTTTTAATGATTTGCTTGGGGAGTAATTAACTGTTAAGATTTGTGTCTTAGTGATATTTAATTTGTAACCAGACAGGCGTCCGAACTCTATCAAAGTTGACATGAGATTCTGAAGGTAAGTGATAATATCGTCGGCAAACAGGGCAATTACATGTTCAGTGTTGGATATAGTAATTCCCTGTAATTCTGGATTTTGTCTTATTGCCTGGGCTAAAGGCTCTATGAATAAAGCAAAAAGCGAGGGGCTGAGCCCACAGCCCTGCCGGGTCCCTCTATTCCGTTGAAAACTACTAGTCAGGTGTCCATTTATCTTTATCCTGGCCATTGGATTACTATATAATGATTGTATACAATTAATGAATTTGTTATTAAATCCTAGCCGTTCCAACACTTTATACAGAAAAGGCCAGCTGACCCGATCGAAGGCTTTTTCAGCGTCGAGACTTACTAAAGCCATGCTAAGGTTTTGTTTTTTTGCCTCTTCTATAATGTGGAGCGTTCGTCTAATACTATCATGTGTTTGACGACCTTTTATGAAACCCGTCTGATCTTCATGTATTAACTCCAGCAAATGGTCTTCTAGTCTTTTGGAAATTATTGAGGTAAATAACTTGTAATCTACATTCAAAATTGAAATTGGTCGGTAAGATTCGCAGTGTTCTTTATTTTTACCTTCTTTAGGTATGACCGATATTACCGCTTCTCGCCATGATGGAGGAATTTCAGCTTTGTCAGGAGTCCAATTGAAAGACTCGAGCAGAATGGGAGCAAGTTCCTCTTTGAATATTTTATACCACTCATTTGTAAATCCGTCGCTACCAGGGCACTTATTAGCTTTCAAATTACTGATTGCGTTATCCAATTCTTTTCTAGTTATAGGTGCATTTAAGGCTTTATTTTGTATTGATCCTAGAGAGGGAAGGTCTAGCGATGATAAGTGTTGACTCAAAGCACTTTCTGTTATTGGTGTCGAGCATGAATACAACATTTTGTGAATTTCTTCTGCATCATGCATCATTTACCAGTAGAAGGATCCCTAATCCCGAGGACAGCCCGACTTAACTCCTGCTTCCGAACACGTCTCGCTAACATTTTTGTGGCTTTGGGGCCTGATTCATAGAAGGATTGCTTGCAGAAACGTAATCTCTTTTCCAGATCTTCCTGCACAAGTGTTTTTATTTAGTTTTTGACTACCCTAATTTTGTTGACCAAACTTTGATCTTTACCATTTTGTTGTAGTTTAATTTCCACATTTCTAAGATCTTTTTCAAGGTTGCCCTTTTGGTCCTCTTCAGATAAGCAGTCCTTGAGATCAGTTTCCCCCTCATCGCTGCCCATACTATAGTAGGCTTAACCTGGCCATTGTTATTGTCTCCTATGCAATCAGCAATTTCTGTTTTAATCTCCTTTATTATGGACTCTTTATTAAGTATACTTATATTTAATCTCCATAATGTAGATTTTAGAAAACTCAACAGTTGTATGGACAAATAATTCATATTATGATCTGATATATCTGACGTACCAATCGAACAATCCTTTACTTTGTGTCGATCAACAGCGTTCCTCAGAAAGAAATCAAGTCTGGAGTGAATTTGGTGCGAGAATGAGTAATGAGTAAAATCCCTGACTTTTGAGTGGAGGGCTCTCCAAACATACTTTCTTTTATCAAAATATTCAGGACCTTTGCTCTGCTTGTCTTTTGTTTCTTACAACTTGTTGTATCCAAGTTAGAATTCAGAATAGTATTCCAATCTCCACCACAGATTAAAATCCCTTCACTCACTGTGATTAAAATGTCAAAAAAGGACTTTAAAAATTTACTGTCACACTCAGGAGCGTTGGATTTTCAAATCGAAGCCCTCGGGTATTTGCAGGTGGGTCTTCAAAAATGTATCGATGAATTGTGGTACAGGGTCTGTTTATATATATATATTAATATACGGATGTTATTTCTTCGCGACTTTGATTCCAGATCGATTATCTTTAGACTTTTCTGTTCCTCCAAGCTTGTGCGGAGGGCCATGGTCGCCTCCTCTGCCCAGCGCTCGAGCTGATTCACCCTGGACTCCGCCTCGTCCATCCGCTCCGACAGACCCTGTATGTCCCCAGCAATATTATCCTCTTGAATCTCTTCTTTTAGATTGATTAGAGCTTTGAGTATCTCCGAGTCTTTGCTAGCTGCTGCGTTAGCTTTAGCCGTCTGCTCGTTAGCTTTAGCCGTCGATGCGCTTTTGTCTTGCGATTTCGGCATCTTTCTCCTCCTTTTGTGGCCTGGTATGAATCTTGTCCCTTTCGATTGTTGAATATGTGGAAAAACATCCAAAAAAGCGAGTGTATAAGGGACGTCCAAGTTTAAGGTGGGAGAGCGGCTCTCCGATGCGACCGCTTACTCCATAGGCTAAAGCGGAAGTTCCCCATGATCAAGCGCTTTTACTGGCCAGGCATGGAGGCAGACTTGAACAAGTGGGTGAGTTGACTTTGTGTAAATGTTTAAAGTGCAGAGGACACATTGGACCGAATATTTCACTAAACATGGTGACATGTTCTATTTAAGAAGTCACATATTGCTTGTAACCCGTTTTTTATATAGCCTATTAATAATTTCATGTTTTAATTGTAATGTTGCTGCTTTACAGTTGGCACAGTGTCCGTCGTGCCAGTTCAAAAGAGCCCGTAAAATAAAGGACAAGGCCGAGTATTGTCCCATTGTGGTAAGAGTTCCTAACCACACCGCATTCACTCAGAAGAGTATTAAGATGGCTTTGACTGCATCATGTTTGTGCACTTACAGGTGCATGAGCCCCTGGAGCTGGTCGGGATGGATTTGGTGGTAAACTCACAACAACCAATGGTGGCCACCAGTACATTTGTGTCCTGGTAGATTATTTCACCAAATGGGCGGAGGCCTACCCACTGAAAAGCCAAACTGCAGTTGAGGTGTCAAATTGTATATTAGATTTTTTTTTACATATTTGGTGCACCTAAAAGACTGCTAACAGATCAGGGGTCTGAGGTATGTTGTATCTGTTCATTACAGTTGATCCATCATTACAGTTGATCCATGCTTCTGCTAACACTTTTAGTTATTTAGATAAATTATGAGCTGTGCAAACGGCTTGAGATTAAGAGGAGCCTCCGCACACCCTACCACCCGCAGACCAATGGCCTGGTGGAACGGCTCAATGGAACAATTCAAAGGTAGGTGTTCAAAATGCAGATTGCAGGCGGTAATTAACTTTTTGAAGAAATATTCCTTGGAGTAGTTTACCATACAGCACTTGCGTGTTTTTTTTTAATGTTTCCCCTTAAAGCTTGACATTAGGTCTGTATATAAGATGCCTCTATTTAATTTCTTGCACAGTCCCTCTCTATTTTGCACACCCTGAGTGTACTTGAGAGCTGATGATTTCTCCATAGTGATGGATCAAGGCGTATCTTACTTGATTGAAACAATAATGCAGCATCTGTACTCTTCAGTCAAAATAAGGCTATATCCACACGGAGACAAAACGCTTATATTTTCAGAAACTTTCTTTGTAAGCACGAAGCCAGCTCAGTAAATGTGTGCGTCCACATGGGTCGACTCAGGTCTGTGAAAACGGCGTGATTCATCTGCCAGGCCTGTGTGTGGCGCTGTGACGCTAACACAGATAATAGAACAAGATGTAGAGGGCGCATGCGCAGTAAACTTTTGTGGAATGTAAACAGTGAAAATTAAACGTATTCAAGGATTATGATTTACAGGAGACACGAGGAGGCGAGTTTATTCTTCAGACGTAACGGGACTAAAGCAGAAAAATCTGTCAGTGACCGGACTTTGACTGTCAGTCCAAAAACACAGACTGACTCGGCCGTGTTTTTCTACTTATCACCTGTGACTCACGGACTGCAGTGGAGCAAAGAGGAGCGGAGTAAAACCATCATAGATCCATGAGTAAAACTCATTCTAAGGTCAGTAGATTATGGATAACAGACTGTGATGTCATCGTTTTAGTAAAAGTTGCGGCGACGTCGTAACAACGGCGCCACGTAAACGGCGTTTTGAGATCTTTCCACTCTGGGACCTAGTTTGGAAAATGTTCGTTTACAGACCCCCAAAACGCCGGACTCGTATGGACGATACACTGGATTGATAAAATATCTTTGCGTTTGGTCCTCAGCTTGACTTCGTATGGACAGGGCCTAAGTCACTTTTTCCAGAGTAAATGTTTCAGGGGCAAATGCTTTATTTGGATACATAAAATGGATGTAGATCGTTTCGTGCACCTTGTTTGGAATTTTGTTCTGCATTTTCATTCCATTTACCATGGAAATGTCACGATTTTCAACCAGGTTTTGTTTCCCACAATTGATGGCATCATTGACAATCAGGCCTTCACTCCGTACTCGAGTAACATTTTCTCTAAGTAGCTTACTTATTTATATTGCGCTTAAGCCCACTTGAGTAAATATTTTAGGTACTCCGTCAATGTAGGCCTACTGAACGTTTTGACCCTCAAGTATGATCATACAGTTGTCTGTTTCAGCTCTCTCAATGCATTGGTCAGACGGAGGCCGACAACTTGGGCTGAGGAGCTGCAGCCAACAATGTTCACTGTCCGAACAAAAAAACAAAGCACCACAAATTTCACGCCATACTTCCTCATGTATGGCAGGGAAGCGCGATATCCTGCCGAGGTCCCCAAGCGATACAAGGTAGGCTAAGGGCCTTGATTTGCATGCAATGATTTATTTTCATATTGGGCAACTGGATAATTCTATCTTGGCTGTACTGCCTGATCCCATGAGATCTGATACAAAGCAGAATAGGGCCTGGTTGGTACTTTGCTGGGACACCGCTAGGGAGCACTCAGAAACCTGGGTGAATGTAGTGAGTGATTGGTGGTGGCTGAAGGGACCAATGTCGCTGACTGGCAGCCTTGCTTCTGTCAATGTACCCCAGGGCAGCTGGGGCCACAATAGTAGCTGACAGTGTGAATGAAATAAATGGAGGAAATTGTAAAGTGACCTAATGTACATGTAGTTATCTGTGCTTATTTTGTCTTCAGATCACAGAGGAGAGCGTCACAAGTGTGATTTGTAATATGGAGGTTTGTGAGGGCCTTAAAAAAGTTGACACCTATCGAACGGTCCTCAATAATGTGAAGTCCTCACAGATGAAGGTGCGGAAGCTGAAGTTGGCCCAGGGGCAAGAGGCAACATTCAAAATTGGCCAACGGGTCATATTGAAGAATGTGAGGGGAGAGCAGCAGAAGGGCGGGAAACTGGGTCCAGATGGTCTTGGACCCTACACGATCACGACCATAAACGACAAATTGGCCACTATAACCAAGGACAACCATCAAGACACGGTGGTCAATATAGACCACCTAGCGCTATACATTGAGCCAGAGGAGAGGATTCCGGCAAAATTAAAACGGCTGGCTTCCACACCACTGACTGACCCCCCTCCCCTCCATCCCCCTCATCCGCAACAATAACTTACAGTCCCCACTCCATTCAGTCTTCTGTACAAACGTCCCCTCCTGCACCACACAGTCCTGCTCCACCTGGCCCGCTTTCCTCCATCCATCCTTTACCGCCTAGTCCTGCTCCACCTGGCCCGCTTTCCTCCATCCTTTACCGCCTAGCCCTGCTCCACCTGGCCCGCTTTCCTCCATCCATCCTTTACCGCCTAGTCCTGCTCCACCTGGCCCGCTTTCCTCCATCCATCCTTTACCGCCTAGTCCTGCTCCACCTGGCCCGCTTTCCTCCATCCATCCTTTACCGCCTAGTCCTGTTCCACCTGGACCGCTTTCCTCCATGCTTTACCGCCTAGTCCTGCTCCACCTGGCCCGCTTTCCTTTCATCCATCCTTTACCGCCTAGTCCTGCTCCACCTGGCCCGCTTTCCTCCATCCATCCTTTACCGCCTAGTCCTGTTCCACCTGGCCCGCTTTCCTCCATCCATCCTTTACCGCCTAGTCCTGCTCCACCTGGCCCGCTTTCCTCCATCCATCCTTTACCGCCTAGTCCTGCTCCACCTGGCCCGCTTTCCTCAAACCATTCTGCACTGCCTACCTCTCCGGGCCGCACCACTCGGCCAGCCCCAAACCGCCCCTCCCACCCGATACCCCTTGCCCCCAGCCGCTCCACCCGGCCAGCCCCGGGCCGCTCTACCCTGCCAGCCCCAAGCATCTGCCGCTCCACCCTGCCAGCCCCGGGCCGCACCACCCGGCCAGCCCCAAACCGCTCCACCCGGCCAGCCCCAAGCATCTGTCGCACCACCCGGCCAGCCCCAAGCATCTGTCGCACCACCCGGCCAGCCCCAAGCATCTGTCGCACCACCCGGCCAGCCCCAAGCATCTGTCGCACCACCCGGCCAGCCCCAAGCATCTGTCGCACCACCCGGCCAGCCCCAAGCATCTGCCGCACCACCCGGCCAGCCCCAAGCATCTGTCGCACCACCCGGCCAGCCCCAAGCATCTGTCGCACCACCCGGCCAGCCCCAAGCATCTGTCGCACCACCCGGCCAGCCCCAAGCATCTGTCGCACCACCCGGCCAGCCCCGGGCCGCTCCACCCGGCCAGCCCCAAACCGCTCCTCCCACCCTTCATTGTTGTCCGTCTTTACAGTGGTTCTGAGGATTTGGGCAGGGAAATCAAAGCACATGCTAAGGGCCAAAGTAGGTCCTTTTAAAATCTTCAGTCAGGACCTACTAAATGTGGCTCCAGGCCGAGAGCTGGAGAGTGAGGTAAATTGTGTATGTGATGGAATAAAATGTTTGACTAAAGATGACTAATAGACAATGTTGTGTAGGTGGTAAATGGGTTCTTGTACTGCCTGTGCAGGAGGACCGGGGCAGTACTAATGGATTCATTTGCCCTCACAGGCTTGGGAGGGACGCCTGAAGGGCTTTAGAAGAGTATGCTGTTCCCTTCATTGTTATGGATTGATTGTCTTACTTCATTACTTCACATCTTTGCATTTTACAGCTGGATCTGAGCACCTGCAATGCGGCCCTTGGTGCGGTTTGTCATCGGCACCACTGGACCTTAGTTGTGAGTATCTATATGGAGGAAGTGTGTATGTGTGTGTGTGTGTGTGCGCGTGTGTGTAGGCATAAGTGGTTTACAAGGCCAAAATTCAGGGTTACTTACCAGCATTATGAGGACATTCGATTTATGAGGACATTTTTAGTGTCCTTGTAATCCGAAAACTTTTTAACGGCATAACTACTGTATAGTTATAGTTAAAAATATGTTTTATGAAGGTATAAATATTACTATATATCTATTGTAATATAATATTGCTTTTTGTCTTTAATAACCTTCTGTACTATACTAAGGCCCTCACAAATATTGACCCCATATCCCATGAGGTGTGTGTTTGTGTATTTTTTTTAATTATTTCTCCCCCCTCGTTTATACACGATTCCGCCATCTTTTACACTTTTTCGCGCCATTGGTTACACAAAATTGCGCCAAGTGGGCGGCGCCATCCTATGGGCCAATCACGTACGTTGACCCGGGATTTCCCCAGTGAAAGTCCCGCTTAATGAGATCAGAGCCGTCGCAGTTTCTCAAACCAGGTAAGTCCTCTAAATTTTGATTATACACACATTTTTATATATGTAATAGAGTGTTAGTATTCATTGAGTTACCAGAAAGTAAGAAATAATAACAGGTAATCAATAAAACAGCTACGCACCGTACTGATCGGGAGCTACACGCGGATAACCGCGGGGCTAGCTGACATGTTACTTGTATTTAGCATCTTTTAAAAGTGCTATCAGTGTCGTATGTGTATGGGCATAACAAGTGTGTCTTTGGGCATATTTATTGTAATGGCAGGGGTTGCGTTAGCTGGCTATTGTCGACTTTTGGCCAGTTTGAAAAGCACATATCTGGTAAAGTCCTCGGCCAAATGGCCAAGGAAAACTCTGGAGAAAATTGACTAAATAAAATATGTTACCTATTTCAGTAACTGGTACTGTATAACAACGTGTTTTTGAGACGGTGCCTAAATATAATAAAGGTTTAATATTTATATCAAAAAAGCTTCGATCTACGCATACAACCTTTTTTTTTTTTTTTTATTACAAAGCGTTGAAGCGCTATCATGCTGGAAATGCTCTCTTCGTGCATCATCGCATTTTCCAGGAGAACTGGAGCCTAAATTTAAATGTACTTTTATAAAAGTGTGCTACTAACTCAAGAGCTAATCAAATCGATTAGATTATTCTTTACACTTGCGCGTGCCGTGTTCAGGCAGACTGACGCGCTGACTCGCTGGGGATTGGCCGGGTTGAGAGGCGCTGCCCTCGGCCTGTTTGCGCGGAGTGTCCGCGGAGATGACTAGTTAACGGAGCCGCTCCGCGTGCGGCAGAGCTGGGTCAGTTGTGAATTGCTCTAGGAGACTTTAGATGAATTCTAATCACGCTTCCCTCTGTCCCTCAATAATATTTCAGCGGTGAGTGAATGAATCGTTTATTTTACACCTGAAGCCAAGTTACAAGCACGGAGGTGCTACTGCCCAGCCTTCGTTGTGCAGCTGACACCGCGGGCGAAGCTGTAGGATAGAGACCAGGTTTACTTTCTGTCCGGGTTATTGTGCAGATGAGTGGGCTGCGTGTGACACCTGCCACTCACCATCGTCTCCACGCGCACAACTTTATGTTTGGATTTGAAGCTGCTGCACGTATTTCTCCCCTCGGAGTTATTTCATTAGAAATAGCGTGTCTTTAGACCCACTCCCTCGTATTAGAGCTACGAGCTATCAGTACTTTAACATAGGCCATACTTGTAGAAGGATTATGGATGCATTATTGATAATATGACACAATATTCATGTTTTTTTTCTGGCCAGTAATTTTACATTTTAAATGGTCTGGCAAAATTCTAGTTGTGTAGTATGTGCAGTCTTGATAAAATGTCATAATATAATATATGTCATATTGTGTAGTGTGGAATAAGAAAGCTATGGCCTGATAATGTATTTTAAGGTCTTCTAAGGTCTTCTGATAATGTATTTTAAGGTTTTCTAGTCTTTCTGTTGATTGTAAATATATGGTTTATCTGATTACATTAAGTCTGCATTTAATATAATGGTTACAGATGGCTTCAACAAGGCGGAGGATACCTCCAATAAAAGATGCGGTTTGTCATGCCTCCAAAGGATTGGACAAGACAACACATCTTGAAATAAAGTTCATCAGCTCATTCAAAGGTATGGCATTTTACTTTGTATGACTCTGTTCTGAAATCATGTTTAGTTTAGTTCCATGTTATTCTGATGAAAGAACGATATGAGAACATTCAGCCATGTCAACAAATAAGTCTAATAGTGTTGATCTTTAAGTTTTATCTGGTTTACATACATTTGACAAAGCGTGGCTTAAGCAGTGCTGCCCAGGCACTAATCGCCTTTTTCCTCCATCAGAATCTTAGCCTGGCTAACGCCAGACTAAAATCACAAGTGATATTTAGTCTGGGGACCACCAACTCATTTTCTCATAGGAGCGCTGTGGTTTACGATTGTCCATCCATCCATCTATTTTCTCCCACTTGTCCGTTGCCGGGTCGTGGGGGTTTACGATTGTCCATAGCCGTTTATTGGGCGCTATGCTACGAATGTCTATCATATCAGCATGGAGTGAATGAACCCCCTCCCTTTCATGTGTGAAGCACTTTGGGTGTGACTTGTGTCATATGAAAAGCGCTTTACAAATAAGTTTCCCTATCATCTGCACGTAGCCATAGCCAATCGTATCATCGTATCAGAGGACGTATGACGTACTCGCTGTAAACTAAAGTATTTAGAACAAGGTCTAAAGCTTGATCGAAAGATGGCGACGCGTCTGATGCTGTCATGTTGGATCCGTAAATACACTTTTTTTGTTTAAATCTGTAAACAAACTACAATCTTCCGTATGTCGAATAGCGCGTCATCTTGCCGTCCCTCCTCGTTCTGTGATTGGTCCCAAATCCATGCGAAGATTTTGGCCATGGTCCCCAGACTGCTGTGCAGTTCCAAAGGATTCGATCGCACACAGCAGTCTGCCGTTAGCCAGGCATCAGAGTCTGGGTATTTTCGGTAAACATTTGTTCAGGGATATTAGTGCTGTGGTGTGAATGAAAGAATTAAACTTTTAAACTTCTCCTCATGGGGAAATTTGTTCTGGGCACATGGTACAGATGCAGCTTACAACATGTGATACAGTCGGACAAAATAAACAATTGGTGCAATTTAGGATAAAATGTATGATAAAAATAAGTGCAAACTTGAATAATGCAATAAATAAAACATTTAAAGCTAAATAAACTCAATCATCCAGCCGTCCATGGGCAGACCGGGGATACACATGAGTGGAGGGGATGTTGTGATTCTAGAGCAGCAGATGAATTAGGGCTGGGTGATATGGCCTAAAATCTATATCATGATATGAAAAAATAAATATCACGATAACGATATATTTGACGATATAATTGACAATGGACGAATTACTTCAAAATCCCAGCCTTACGCCTATTGGGAAGATTCATTCAGTGATATTTTATTCTTTTTTTTTTATTACGGCATAATTGTCTTGCAAATATGATCTACTCAAGCAGTTTACATCCTTCATTTCATTTTACTTTTTCTGCACGTGTCCCCGTGTTCTACAGTCACCGTTTATGCTGCTCTGATGGAGCAGAGCGTAACATAAATTATATTGTGTCCACAACGATATAAAAAATTACAACGATATCAAAACATTATATCGCGATAACGATATGCGATACAATATGGCCCAACCCTAAGATGAATAATATTTAGAGAGTAATTGATTGATGAGAGGGAAGGACAGGGAAAGAGGAGAAGGACACAGCTGTAAGCCAAGGGTGGTTCACACACAGAAGAGTGGAGTCTGTTGATCAAATCTCCGGCTTGAATCATCTCTCCTCATCCTCCGACTCCCTGGCCGCTTTGACCATAATAATAATTAGGGCTGGGCGATATGGCCTAAAATCTATATCATGATATGAAAAAATAAATATCACGATAACGATATATTTGACGATATAATTGACAATGGACGAATTACTTCAAAATCCCAGCCTTACGCCTATTGGGAAGATTCATTCAGTAATATTTTATTCTTTTTTTTTTTTTTACGGCATAATTGTCTTCCAAATATGATCTACTCAAGCAGTTTACATTTCATTTTACTTTTTTAGCACGTGTGTCCGTGTTCTAAAGTCACCGTTTATGCTGCTCTGATGGAGCGTAACATAAATTATATTGTGTCCACATCGATATAAAAAATTACAACGATATCAAAACATTATATCGCGATAACGATATGCGATACGATATGGCCCAAGCCTAATAATAATGCATTGGTTTTATATAGCGCTTTTCTGGACACTCGTAGACGCTTTACATTGCATTATTCATTCACTCCATACTTGTTGGTGGTAAGCTGTTAAAGGAATAGGCCACCGTTTTTACATACTGAGATATGTTCTTACCTTTGCTTTGACGGGTTCATTTGTACCTGTCTGGTCTCCACGTGTGCCCTCAGTCACGTAAATACAGCACAGACGGCGTTAGCATTTAGCCTCTCTCTTCTCCTCTATAGCTCCAAACCAGGTGAAAATAGAAGCTACAAAACTCTTCCACGTTTTCCCTATTTAAATATGGTTACGTGAAGTGTTACACTACAAAGTATAATTACACAAAATTAAACAATATGGATTTTCTAAGCGGATAAAGAGGGGAGTAATTCGGCATCCGCACAGTAAAGTGAAGATATCACTGTGCGGATGCCGAAATACTCCTGGTATCCTTCTATCTTCACCTCGTTTGGAGCTATAGAGGAGAGGAGAGAGGTACAAATGAACCCGTCTAAGCTAAGATAAGAACCATAGACTGTATAAAGAATAGACAACTCCTTCTCACTCCTCCCCGTTTACCACAATGACCACGTTCGAGGGGGAATTCATGGTAGATTTACAGACTCCTCCTCCCCTGCTCTGACAAAGCATGTTCCTAAAAAAGGCACAAGGGCGAGATCTTCACTGTAGACTCCGCCCTTGCGTGACGTGTAGCTCGCGCAGCTCCAATGCTAACAGTCCGACGCTCATTAAGTACGAGATTTCTAAAATGTATCCTACAAAAACCAGCCCGGTGCCTCTGATTGTGTCTAACCCAGCGTAATCACAGGAGAAATATCCAGCTGTAGACAGTTCCTAAACATTAGGCACCGGGCGTTGAAGTTGTTTTTAACGTGTCTAAAGTGCAATGCATTCCAATGGGGGTCTAGTGGAGATTGAAAGCGACAAAAGCGAGCCCGTCAGTCTGTGTCATCCAACCACTCACTCACACTACTTATCATTATGCTCATGTCACAACAGAGCTCCATCTTCTGACTGATCAACACACTGATTAAGTTAAGATTTTTCAACTTGCAAGCAGGGCGGTGGGGGCGAAATTTCTGAAACGCTTTTCTGCAACACTCCAGATGCACGGCAAACGCTCATGTCGCCCCCGCTCTTGCCCTTTAAATCGCCCTAATTGATGGCTCTACTTACATTCATTGCACCGCAAAACGTTTATTCACTCCTGATGGCTCCTTGACATAGGGATAACATGTAAATCACTCGCACCTGATGCCTCCATCCTGTTTGGTCTGAATGTGGCTTCATGTTTTCTTTACTTTTGTGACTCTGACATCAGTGCAGTTGTTAGATGGTGTTGGCGATTCTTTGCTTGTTCATTCACGGAAAGAAGAGACTGGGCTCCAAATCTTTTACTGTTTCAATTGTGTATGGACTGGGGGTGTGTTATGTGGTGATGCACAGTGAGACAGAAGTGATGTAGCTACAGTCTTGTGTCTTTGGTTTGAGTTGTGCTCACATGCAAGTCATTATACTGAAATATTCCAATAGTTCCAATCAAAATGTGACAAAGCAGATGTGTAGAATGGCACTGTGACGCCTACAATTCAAAATGTAATGAATTAGGTTAGTTTAAATTTGGTTTTGCACTCTTAAATCTGCCCTCCTATTGGGCGTGCATGTGCAATCAACCCAAAGGGGAAAAAAATACTTTTAAGCCCTGAGGGTTATTGATATATTTATGACATAATATGGCTCCTGTTTGATCTGAATATTAAATTTTGTCTATATGTACTAGGACGAGGAGTGTTTTCCACGGCACACTTGGAAAAGGGAGACTTTGTTGCGGAGTACAAAGGCGAGTTCATACCAGAAGGGAAGGCAGTAAAGAGGAGCGTGACTTTTATATATGCATTCCGGTGGCGAGAAAGAACCTGGTGGTAAGATTAAATTTTTTCAATGTCTTTTATGGTAAATAAAGTTATGATCTGAAGACATCAGTAATATACAGTAGTACACACAGGCAGATGCCAATATGTTATTGAAAGACAATTTTGTTAATAATGCATTTACAGTGGCTCCCTAATGACATTGGTGAGGAGACAGACTGCTTTTCGTTCCCTGTTTTCTTTGGTTGAGCTCCTAAATTTTTGACTGCTCCTAAATTTCAGAATTAGGAGCGCAATCGCTACCAAGAAAAAAAGTTAATTTCAAGCCCTGGTTGTATAGTTGGCTAACATCAACTTGAACATTCAATCATGTTAGTCTAAGTCAGTGGTGCACAATCTGTAGAAATATCAAGAGTTGCTGTATTTACATTAAAGAACATTTAAAATCATTACTGAAACTCGTGTACTGTATACATTCTCCAAAAGGAGCAATACCGATTACAGTTAATAACTATGATGAATCTACGTAATGAATCCAGTATCAGTCACATGCACTTTTCCTGCAGCAGGCCTCTTGTTTCCAAAGCAATAAGAGACCAAATGTACGTGTTCAGTTTTCCAAACCCTGCTACACACACAGACGTTGTGTGTACCAGTACCATTTATGAATTACATTTATCCTATTGTAATTACATTATCAATCGCCTTTTGGCTAATTCCGGTGCATTTACAGAAATGTTGATTAATGTACACTGTCCCTGTCAAATAAATAAATAAAATAAAAATAAAAATCGTACATTTAGCAGCACCATTTGGCGATTGGCCTCATTGACAAAAGAAGAACTTGTAGTTACATGTCAAAGCAGCTTATTAATACAGACCAAAGCTACAAACCCATTTGAACTGTTAATATAATTGAAGGAAATGTACATTTATTAGCTACATTATACCAGGGATCATACCACATTTGCTCTACCTGGTCCCTTCAGATCTCAGAAGCTAAGGTAGGTACGGCCTAGTTGGCCTAAGTTATAGACTAATAGCTTGATGAACCGTGCAAGCCCTCTTAGCTTCACTTGGCGCACGTTCATTTCAATACATATAAAGCACAGACATTTTAGGGCCTGATCTTCTGCCTGACGCAGCAAAAGCATTAATTAGCTCAGAAGAGAGTGACATCTTGCGTGCAAACAAACGGTGGGTTTGTTTACGTGGCTTAGAAAGAAGGGATCGACTGAAAACTTAAAATGTTCTGAATTTCTCTTTTAAAGGACCTGTATCATGCTATTTTAAGCCATTCCAAAGTAAAGTATAGGCATTTATATGATATATTGTACCTCTACCACTACGGAGCACTAATTTTTGTGATAAATATAAGTATTTTCTGGAGGTATTTTTCCAACCCGGAAGACAAAACGCTTGGATTCAGTTAACTCCGCCCCCTCTCGCCGCTCATACAACTTTAGCAGTAGTAGAAATATATATATCACAGCAAAAAGTGAAGTTACTTCATGATGCTGTTATAAGGAGTTAACATGTGCAACACAGCTTCATGGCTAAATGGCTAACACACACGCTAACATGCATTTTGATCGACTCACCAGTCTGATGTTTCCATTATAGGACTTGCGTTGGTTATAAAAGTTAATCCACTTTGATTCTGGCCAAGGTCCATTAGCATCCATCAGCGACAGGCACAGACAAACACTATTTTGGCTGATAGTCGCTGAATCCCGGGGGGAAATTCCAACTTCTATGGCCTCTTCTTTAGGAAGGTTGAATAAAGTCCTGTCCTCGCAGCGGTTTTCTCCGTGACATTATCGTGAGGTAAGAAAAAAGAACAGGTGTCCAGACTCCAGAGTA
>CM038352.1:35569939-35737439 GCA_021464625.1 Proterorhinus semilunaris
ACGAGGCCGATTGTACTTATGAGGTCAATATATACACAACACACAAATCAGACAAATCGCTGGTCTACGAGGCCGATTGTACTTATGAGGTCAATATATACACAACACACAAATCAGACAAATCGCTGGTCTACGAGGCCGATTGTACTTATGAGGTCGATATATACACAACACACAAATCAGACAAATCGCTGGTCTACGAGGCCGAATGTACTTATGAGGTCAATATATACACAACACACAAATCAGACAAATCGCTGGTCTACGAGGCCGAATGTACTTATGAGGTCAATATATACACAACACACAAATCAGACAAATCGCTGGTCTACGAGGCCGAATGTACTTATGAGGTCAATATATACACAACACACAAATCAGACAAATCGCTGGTCTACGAAGCCGGTTGTACTTATGAGGTCGATATATACACAACACACAAATCAGACAAATTACTGGTCTGTGAGGCCAGAACTACTTATGAGGACCATTTAAACACAACACACAAACAGCTTAGTGGTATCTGACAAACTCGTGCTACAAGCTAGGTCTGTAAGGACTTTAGTGCCTCCTTCCTTCCGTCTCGTTTTCCTCTCATGCCCAAATACTTTGGAGCAAGCACTGTCTGACTTACAATTTAAAACTGCTAACTTTAATGAATTAAACTTTGACTTATGTTACTCTTTCAAAGAATAAACAAAGTGAAATAGTCCAACTTCAATAATGTATTAACAAAAAGAGTTAAATCAGTTTAATTGAATTATAATTATACAGATAAAAAACACTATACATAAAGCACAACAACATTTCATTTAGGAACGGCAAATATATCATCAAATGGAAGAAAGATAACTGGACAAACAAGCAACTTTTGCAAAACAGTTCAGCCAGAACTATGGCAATATAGCTAAAATGTATACATCACATTATAAGAAATATGATAACTATATTTTTGGCGATATTGACACCTGATAAAATACTTACAAATTTAAACTATTAACAAAATTAATTCAAAGCTATTTTATTATTCTTATACATCAAAGGTCACCTACATCTGTGGGTCTACCTCATCTTTGGACAAAAATTAGAGATAAGATCAAATATTATTGGTACAATAACTGCTGCACCTTCATCTTCCACACAGTAACATGCTCCTGTAAGTTTGCCTGCCTCTGTGCAGTTTACTTGCATATTTATTGACAGGAGACTGGGGATAGACTTGTGGGTAATAACGACGTTGTGACATGTGTTTGGCAGCAACATGCCTCAGACTTATTGTGGCTTTCAAAGCTTGCACCATTTTCCCTATTTCTCCTCTGCGCATCTCGTTGCCACCCAGCAGCGCAGACGTACACACAGAAGTAAAAGAGAGAGTGAGGAAGAGAAGTAGATGAGCTAGGTCTGAGACTTAGACCGGATGAACGGTCTAGTTGATATTATTAGCCTTTATGGTGTTATTGTTAATCCGTGCTCAGGAACGCAAGCTAGCTTGCTTTAAGATGCAAAGCCTGAGTCCTTACATCACAATATGATCTACTTAAGCAACACGCTTCATTCATATTATTAGATTTTTTTTATGAGCCTGCCCCTAAAGCCTCCACATTCATGTTAATGCTGCTTTGAGTCGCGCTGTGCATAACATTAGCTGCAATCTCTGCCCCTGGTCCTGACTCAAGTCAAAATCAGTTGTAGAGCATGCAAATTATATTGTCTACAGTGATGTGAAAATTTACACAAACATACCAGTATAACCCTGCACAATATGATATGGTCCAGCCCTAGCTAGAACAGCAACTGAATATATTTTAGAACATAATCTTGGTATTTTCAATGAACTCCAACCCAGTATTTTTTTGTCAACCGAGACAATAACGAAATCATTGCATTGACACCTTTTTCTTACGATAATGTAATGATATTGAGCTAAAAAATATAGCTCTTTGTCGACTAAAACATAACGAGACGTCTGGGTTTTTGTTGACAAGACAAGAAAGTGGTTTGATTTATTGAGCATTGAGTGGTTCTTGATCACCTACCTTTTAAAATCAGACAGACCACTAACCCGGTCTGCCAATCCAGAGACACTGACCGCCACACAATGTCAGTCAAGACAGTTCTACAACATCCAGACACTTAAGGTACTAGGGCAGATCTCAACCTCCCCCGGGACCAAGTCCTTCGAGGAGCTTTATAACCACCTCAATGACTTTAGCTTGGGTAATGGGCAAGTCCCCCTCCAAGTTCCCAGTCTGTACTTCGTCATCGGAAGACATGATGCTGAGATTGAGGAAATCCTCAAAGTCGTCCTTCCGGCATCTGACAACATCCCCAGTCAAGGTCCCCAACTGCACTGTAAACAGTGTCCCCTCCTAAGGCCAGAATATCTTCGAATCCGACTGATAGTCCTTCTCTCCAAACTCCTCCCAGACCTGAGTTTTTTCCTCCTCGACCACAGGAGCTGCAGCACGCTTGGCCTACCGGTACCTCTCAGCTACATCTGGAGTTCCACAAGCCAACAAGGCCAAGTAGGACTCCTTCTTCAGCTTGACGGCATCCCTTACTTCCGGGCACCACCACCGGGTTCGGGGGTTGCCGCCGCGACAGGCACCTGAGACCTTACAGCCACAACTATGAGCGTCCTCATCGACAATGGAGGGGGAGAACATGGTCTACTTGGATTCCATGTCTCCAACCTCTTTCGGGATCTGGGAGAAGCTCATCCAGAGGTGGGAGTTGAACACCCTACCGACAGAAGGATCCACCAGACGTTCCCAACAGATGCTCACGATACTTTGAGTCTGCTAGGTCTGACCGGCTTCCGTCCCTACCTGCAGATCCAGCTCACTACCAGGTGGTGATCAGTTGACAGCTCTGCTCCTCTCATCCCCCGAGTGTCCGAGACACAGAAGTCTAAAGTCTTTTTTTTTATTTTACACAAGAAAAAAACATACAAAACCAACAGAGCTAACGACTCTGTTAAACAGGGTAAAACAAGATGATAGTTAAAGGAAGGGGACGTGCATACATTAATGGGTAGGGGAGACCAAGACAACAAGAATGGACACGAATTTGCGTGTCTAAAGTCTAAAGTCTTCATGCGTTTCTCGCTTCACAGCTAGAAGGTCCCAGGTTCGATTCCCACCTGGACGGGGCCTTTCTGTGTGGAGTTTGCATGTTCTCCCCGTGTCTGCGTAGGTTTCCTCCGGGTACTCCGGTTTCCCCTACCACCAAAAACATGTACAATAGGCTAGGATGAATGGTGTGTGTGAATGTATGGTGTTGGTCAGAGGGACCGTTGGCGCAGACGTGTGTAGTCGCGACGTGCTTCTGTCAGTCTCCCCCAGGGGAAACTGAAGCTACTAACGTAGTTTACCATCACTGAGTGTGGAGTGAATGTAAAATGCTCTCATGTAAAGCGTTTTGTGACCATGTCTGTGAAAGGCGCTATATAAATAAAGATTTTCTTCTTCATTGAAAGTTCTTGAGTTATCTTCTGTACTCTGTAGTTTAAGTGTCAAACGTTTCGTTTTCCTCTCATCCAAAAAGCTTTTGGGAGCTACTTTGAGTTGTGTATACATTGTTTGATCATCACAACTACAAAGACGATCAACGACCTCCGGTCGAGGGTGTCCTGGTGCCCCGTCCAGGTCTTGCTGTTGTTGCCCACGTGGGTGTTCAAGTTACCCAGTAGAACGATGGAGTCCCTTGTTGAAGCAGCGTCTAGTACCCCTCCCAGGGATTCAAAGAGGCCGGGTAATCTGCACCGATTTGGCGCAGATTATTTTGTTCATTGTTCTACTGGGGAACTTTAACGACCGCGTGGGCAAGGACAATGAGACCTTGACAGGGGTGAATGGAAAGAACAGCCTCCCCAATCTGAACCCGAGTGGTGCTCTATTATTGGACTTCTGTGCTAGTTCCAGTCTGTCCATAACAAACACCATGTTCGAGCACCGTGGTGTCCATAAGTGCTCCAAGTGCCAGGACACTCTAGGCCGGAGGTTGATGATCGATTTTGTAGTTGTGTCATCGAATTTCTGGCCGCGTGTCTCGGACACTCGAGTGAAGAGAGGGGCTGAGCTGTCAACTGATCACCACCTGGTGGTGAGCTGGATCCGCTGGCAGGGGAGGAAGCCGGTCAGACCTGGCAGGCCCAAACGTGTTGTGAGGGTCTGTTGGGAACGTCTGGTGGATCCCTCTGTCAGTAGGGTCTTCAACTCCCACCTCCGGAAGAGCTTCACCCAGATTCCGAGGAAGGTTAGTGACATGGAGTCCGAGGGGACCATGTTCTCCTCCTCCATTGTTGATGCGGCTGCTCACAGCTGTGGCTGTAAGGTCTCTGGTGCCTGTCGCGACCACAATCCCCAAACCCGGTGGAGGCGCCCGGAAGTAAGGGATGCTGTCAAGCTGAAGAAGGAGTCCTACCTGGCGTTGTTGGCTTGTGGGACTCCGGAGGCAGCTGAGAGCTACTGGCAGGCCAAGCGAGCTGCAGCTCATGCGGTCACGGAGGCAAAAACTCGGGTCTGGGAGGCGTTCTGAAAAGCCATAAAGAAGGACTATCGGTCTGCCTCAAAGAAATTTTGGCTAACCATTCAGGGCCTCGAGAGGGGGAAGCAGTGCTTCACCAACACTGTGTAGAATCGGTAGAATGGTCTATGCACTGATATGTCATGTCCTAAGAAACCAGTGAGTTGATCGAGTTCATTGTTCCTTAAGTTAAGGATGGACTTTCAGAATATGAGCAGAAGCTGTGCCGCCATTTTCAATAGGTTGAACCATTTCTTTGCGCAACTGAGTAGATCTTAAATAATCAGGCTGCTTTGCGCCACATTCCTCCGCAAATCTTTTGAGATTTTGATGTCCTCTGTAGTACGACAAGCACTGCAAACAAGTACTCATTTCCATCTGGCACACCACATTCCGTTCTCTTCTCAACAATCAGATTGAGTGCATTCACCATTTCAGGTGTTAGCAACACAGCAACCTTTCTCCACCTTTTCCCCTTCAGTTCAACCCGTTCAAAATAGCGGCACAGCTTCTGCTCATATTCTGAAAGCCCAATTTCTTCATGGGGGTTCGTGTGATCTCGTTCTACAAAATTTCTCAATTTCATCTTCGAGACTTCCCCAACACGTCTTCTGTTGAATAGGACTATTTTAGTTAGTGTTATTCTTGCAAGATGGGAATAGTTCTGCGCTGTTGCCTGTTCCTTCAATGCTATGGTTGCTGTCTCAGCATTTTGATCAAGATGCTTGTGGAGTTTTGTGATGTCCTCTGTGGGTGGTAATTTGGTTGGTTTGTTGTATTTTAGTTCACTGATGTTGCTTAAAGCTCTGTGCGATATCAACTCTGACCACTTTGTCCGGTGAAGCTTCTGGAATGCCTTGGAAGGTTTGACAAGTTCCTCGTCTCCAGCCATGAGAGCATGGCAATGAATGATGTCACTAACTTTTAACAGGGAATGTCCTCCTTTTAACAGGGAATGGCATCCTCCAAGGTTAGGATTGGAGAGATTTTGCGGAAGGTCAAAAGGAATCTTCCGAGCTAACGGACCTTCTGGCGGATCATGACTATATCCGCCAGAAGGTCCGTCAGCTCGGAAGATTCCCTTTGACCCTTCGCAAAATCTCTCCAAAGAAATGGCTACCACTTCAAAAATCCTTTAACTTAAAGAACAATGAACTTGATCAACTCGCTGATTTCTTAGGACATGGTCATGGTGCAGGGTCATGTCCATGTTTGCTGTAAAGGGATTCAGCATATTTTAAAAGAGAAAAGTCATTGCGAACTACACTTGCAATTCCATCATCATGCATGCAATGCGATACAATTTGGCCCACCCCTAAGTGAAAGTACGACTTAGACGATCTCCTCAATCCCACTGTCACGTCTTCCGATGAGGAAGCAGAGACTGGGACTTAGACAGGGACTCGCCCATCACCCAGGCTGAAGTCACCGAGGTGGTTAAAAAGCTCCTCGGTGGCAAGGTTCCGGGGGTGGATGAGATTCGTTCTGAGTACCTTAAGTCTCTGGATGTTGTAGAACATCTCTGCAACATCCTATGGCGGTCAGTAGTAAATTTCAAACTCGATTACGAAAATAATGAAAATAAATCTCGATTCTCGATACCGATTACGATACGACACAAAAATAAAAATAAACTTTTAAATACACTATTTGCTGTAAGAAACTCTTGTCTTCTTCCATCTGTGCTGTATTATCTAAATTGCAGAACACTCGACAATATATCAGTTTATTCAGATATACCATGTTCCTGAGAAATCATTGTAATAAAAAGTCTAATTTGTTCTAATTAACTGTTTTGCATTTTCAGCTGTGATATTCATAGCCAAATGCTTATAGTGTACTTGGCGATTTAACCTCCAATATAAACTATTTACAGACTGGATTTGGCCCATGATCATCATGTTGTCTGTTTCTGCCTTCATGAACAGTAACAATCACTGCTGTCATTTTAAAGAGCAGAACAATGCATTTATTCAAAGCAAAATGTAAAAACTGGGCTTTAAAATTCCTCTAAATATATCCATGAGTCAAGTACAGATAGGAAACATGTAATTATACAGTTGACATTGGTATAATTTAATTTTGTTGAGAATTGTTAGCAGAAAAAAAAAAAACGCTTTATAGCCAATGTTAACTGATACAAGTAAACAAATGGAAGCCGCTAAGCTAACATTAGCCACCATCGCAAATGCTAGTTTCTATTAAAAAAAAACGCCTACTCCTTTCGACCTGGTACAGCACCAGCAATCAGATCCTACACTTTGACAATGGATGGATTTAGTTTTACAATTTTATTTAGGGTTTAAGTATTTTTAAGCTCTAGTGTAAGTTTTGATTGTAGCACGCAGCTTCCTTCCTGTGCTCTGGGAGCCAGCAGGAGGGGGAGGGGCTGCTCTGTGCGCAGCCCGGAGGAGAAAGTATCGACACAGCTCAAATGAAAATCTAACTTCGATACCACTTTTAGTATCGATTAAGTATCGAGGAATCGATTTTTTTTGACAACTCTAGGGGTCAGGGACAGTGCCTCTGGATTGGCAGATCGGGGTGGTGGTCTCTGTTTTACCCCGTAGCCCCCGCCTTAACCAAGCGCATTTTCTCCAATTCAGTTTTACCCAAATGTAAAAACTTCAGACCAGTGCCACGCGTCAGTTGAAAGCTAAGACCCTAAAAACTGATTGCAACTTTTTTGTCATGTCACCACGTTTATGTCACATTCTCGAAGCGTTTTTATCGTGTTTGTCACCTTCTTGTCATGTTTTTATAGTTTTTAGACATTTTTTTGTCACTTGTTTATTGTGTTATTGTCGCTCTTTTGTCACTACACTTTGTTTAAGAAGCTTTTGTATTTGGGTAAAGCCAAACTGGAGAAAATATGCTCGGTTCAGGTGGGAAATAAGAGGTTACAAATGGCATCTGATCAAGAACCAATCAATGCTCAATAACTCATAACAGAGCGTGCACAAACACTGTGGGGGCTAACTTCACACAGGTGGTCACATGGGCTCACATGCTTCAGGCTGTGTTACCTCTCTCTCTGAATCCACTTTAATGCTTTTAAAAAGACAAGTAAGGTCAATCTAACGACGCTTGAAAGAAAGTCCCCTGTTTCGGACAAAATCTCGAATATTTTGGCATGTTCTATGTTTTAAAGCTGGTTCGCTGCTTTTGCACATCTCACATTCCTTTTTTGATGCTAAAAAACCTTTTATGACGTGAGAATTAAAGTGTCTCATCACAGCAGTGGTTTCAGCTTTCGTCCACGGTTTTCTGGCATATGCTCCTCTGCGAGTAGCTAAAAACAAATAAAAAAGCGTATTAGTAAGGCACAATTTTTAAAGGCAGGGGCACTGCACTACTGGCGCCAAGGAAAATGTAACAAAGTAACAAAGGAAAAAAGTTGCTATATTTAAAACCTGGAACATAAGGAAAGTCAACTTGACCATACCCTTGAGTCCAGAGAGACTGTCAGAAGATGGTCCCTCACACGCGTCCATATTGTCATCTGAAAAATATGCAACAGAATATCAGACTGTCTATGTGTTTATCTTCATGTCAGCTACAGTGCTTTTCTGTCAATATGATGCATGCATTCCTACTTTTGTCTTCAATAACGGTAGTTGAGTCATCTTCTGTACTCTCATCCAAAAGGCTTCGTCAGCGAACTATGGTTCAGCTCAGTCCGCAGCTTAAAGACCACAAGGAGGATTTGGGCTTGGCCCGGCTCCTCCCGTCTAATCACAGCTAGTCTCACCTGTGGGTATCTAAGCTGAGGCTGAGCTTTTGGATGAGAGGCGAAACGTTCGAGACTTCCAACTACAGAGTACAGAAGATGACTCAACTACCTTCATTGAAGATGAATGACTGAGAGCTTACACAGACTTCCTACTTTTGTGTTTGGTTCTAGGTGCTGGATTTTCTTTCTTCACATTCCAATAAAATAGAATTACCTTCATTAGAAGCATCATTATCTAGGGCTCTGCCTGCAGCTGGGTGTTCTTCCTTCTCACTTTCTTCCTCCTCCTTGTCGTCGTCCTCCTCCTCCTCGTCTTCATCAACTGTGAAATATGGTGATGATGTTACATAACTGTACCATGCAATATTTAAAAATAAACATATTAAAATATGAATACCTCCAATTTCATCAAGAGATTTCCCTTGTAGCTCATGCAACTTTCCCCTTTCCAGTGCAAGTAGCAACTTTGAAATTTTTGCACTTTGAATGGTGGGCTCAGACAGCCGGTAGAATTGCCTATGCACTGATATGTCATGTCCTAAGAAATCAGCGAGTTGATCAAGTTCATTGTTCTTTAAGTTAAGGATTTGTGAAGTGGTAGCCATTTCTTTGCGCAACTGAGTAGATCGTAAATAATCAGGCTGCTTTGCGCCACATTCATCCGCAAATCTTTTGAGATGTTGATGTCCTCTGTAGTACGACTGACATTTTGGCACTGCAAACAAGTACTCATTTCCATCTGGCACACCACATTCCGTTCTCTTCTCAACAATCAGATTGAGTGCATTCACCATTTCAGGTGTTAGCAACACAGCAACCTTTCTCCCCCTTTTCCCCTTCAGTTCAACCCGTTCAAAATAGCGGCACAGCTTCTGCTCATATTCTGAAAGCCCAATTTCTTCATGGGGGTTTGAGTGAGCTCGTTCTACAAAATTTCTCAATTTCATCTTCGAGACTTCCCCAACACGTCTTCTGTTGAATAGGACTATTTTAGTTAGTGTTATTCTTGCAAGATGGGAATAGTTCTGCGCTGTTGCCTGTTCCTTCAATGCTATGGTTGCTGTCTCAGCATTTTGATCAAGATGCTTGTGGAGTTTTGTGATGTCCTCTGTGAGTGGTAATTTGGTTGGTTTGTTGTATTTTAGTTCACTGATGTTGCTTAAAGCTCTGTGCGATATCAACTCTGACCACTTTGTCCGGTGAAGCTTCTGGAATGCCTTGGAAGTTTTGACAAGTTCCTCGTCTCCAGCCATGAGAGCATGGCAATGAATGATGTCACTAACTTTTAACAGGGAATGTCCAATTTTTAATGCAAGGCTTGGCACTTTGTAAGCATTCTGATTCATATCAAATCCAGCAGTCTCTTTTACTGCTCTTATAACATGCATGAAATGTTGAGGTTTTATGGCATCCTCCAAGGTTAGGATTGGAGAGATTTTGCGAAGGGTCAAAAGGAATCTTCCGAGCTGACGGACCTTCTGGCGGATATAGTCATGCTTTGCAGGGTCATGTCCATGTTTGCTGTAAAGGGATTCAGCATATTTTAAAAGAGAAAAGTCATTGCGAACTACACTTGCAATTCCATCATCATGCATGCGACTTAATATCTTTAGCAACCCATCACCGATCAAGCCTGAACATGCTGACTTGACTACTAAGGCTACTCCAAGCACTCTTTTTCTGCCTTCGTGTTCATCGTCTGCTGGCTTTGAGGGGCACCTTCTAATATGTCTCCAAAGCTCTGTTCTCATGAACATTCCTTTACAGTGGATGCAGTATTCATAGTTTTTATCGCAACTTTTGCCCTTTCTCTTTACTTTAAGTGAACCGCTGCCTTGTTTCATTACATTACAGTTATGCATGAAATTTCCCCTGTTACGAAGTTGCTCAAGCAACGTCTTCCTCAGTGTTGAGCGTACTGGAAGACTAAGAGCCTGTGCTATGTCAGAATCTTCCTTCACATGTGTTATAAAATGCCGGGAAAGTTTGGAACAGGCCTTTTTACACACAAAACAGAAATTATGCCCTCCTTTTGTTGTGTTGTCTTTTCCTTGTGCAGTAACATTGCTGTTATCCCAGTCCATCAGAAAATCTTCAGCAACCATAGATTTCAAGTTTGCCCTGTTTGAAGGTTCTTCATCTTCTGTATCAGATTGTGAGGGGGGAACATAGTCTAGATCACAAATTTCATCATCCGTTTCCTCCTCTTCACTGATTTCTGGTCCCTTCTGTTCAAAGCACATAAACACAGGAAAAAAACATGAGGCAAACAAATAAGAGCAAGCCTGCACATTCACTACATGCTGACTGACAAATAAATGGGACTGTTATACGGTGCAGTCAAAAGGGATAGAGAGAAAGACAGACAGACAGACAAAGATGGGTAAAATTTTATTATCAGTCCGTCCAAAGAAACAAATTAACATTGAACTTGCTATGAAAATCAAACAAAGCGTTTACGACCTTCTAAACCATGATTAATTTCACATAAACACATGGGAATGTACCTTTGAATGACGAGGAGAATTTTCTTGTTCTCCAACGGCAGCTGGAGTCACGATCTGAGAGACAGAGAGAACAAAAGTAAAGGTTACTTCATCTATCCATCTCCTGAATCCAATTTGTGTTTTACTGCAGAGGAACAGAGCCTCTTCATTGGACATTTTGCACAAATCAATCTACTGTACATCATATTTAAGCAAACATTTTCCCTCATTCTTCAATTGGTAAACGGACTTTGCACTCTACCAGAAGTGTCAATACAAGTGAAGTGCTGATCTGTGGCAAAAAGAGCGGAGTATAATGGGCTTTGAAGAAGTAGCTTCTTCAAAGCCCAAGTCTTCTTATACCGAATGAGGACTCTGTAAACCATGACTACGTTCACACAAACACATATGAATATACCTTTGGATGAGGAGGAGGACGACGACATTTTTCTTGGTCTTCTAAGGCATCTGGAGTAAAGGTCTAAGAGAGAAACAGAGACAGAACACAAATATTAGGTTACTTCATCAATCCATCTCCTTAATCCACTTGTTCTGCATTGCAGAGGAACAGGATCTCTCTAAACCAACCAAATCACAATATTTAGAGTGTTCTTCTAAAGCAGAGGTCCCTAAATGGTGGACCTCGGACCGGATGCGGACCCGAGCGCCAACCCGTCCGGACACAAACTTGGACCTGACTTGAATCCCCACAGACGAGCAGATACGTGTGATCTCTCCCTTCCTCTTCTTCTCTAACTGTCCCAGTGCAAGTTAATGAACAAGCCACACCGGATTGTAGCCGTGGGCAAATTTCCATCTGTCGTTCCCCATGTGCCGTCTCAAACATCCTTGCCTATTGTACATGTTTTTAGTGGTAGGGAAAACTGGAGGAAACCTACGCAGACACAGGGAGAACCAGGACTAAACCTGGACTGATCAGGGTCCAGTGTGTTGAAGAGAGCAAAGAGGACAAATACATTGCTGCATTGCCAAATTGTGTACATAATATAGCCTAAATGCATTCTGCTGTTTAGGAGCCAAAATGTATCTTTAGAGTAAAAAAACATCAACAACTACACAATTGAATGAATGACATTATTTTCAAAGCACAGTAATTGTTTCTGGATTAAAAATCCCCATATGACTGTGAATTACCCCTGTATGTTCCGGACCTTTGACATTTTGTTCTTCAGTTTGGACCTCAGGGAACTTTTATTCAAGACCCTGCTCCAAACCATGATTAATTTCACATAAACACATGGGAATGTACCTTTGAATGAGGAGGAGAATTTTCTTGTTCTCCAACGGCAGCTGGAGTCACGATCTGAGAGACAGAGAACAAAAGTAAAGGTTACTTCATCTATCCATCTCCTGAATCCACTTTGTGTTTTACTGCAGAGGAACAGAGCCTCTTCATTGGACATTTTGCACAAATCAATCTACTGCACATCATAGTTTAGCAAACATTTTCCCTCATTCTTCACTTGGTAAACGGACTTTGCACTCTACCAGAAGTGTCAATACAAGTGAAGTGCTGATCTGTGGCAAAAAGAGCGGAGTATAATGGGCTTTGAAGAAGTGGCTTCTTCAAAGACCAAGTCTTCTTATACCGAATGAGGACTCTGTAAACCATGACTACGTTCACACAAACACATATGAATATACCTTTGGATGAGGAGGAGGACGACGACATTTTTCTTGGTCTTCTAAGGCATCTGGAGTAAAGGTCTAAGAGAGAAACAGAGACAGAACACAAATATTAGGTTACTTCATCAATCCATCTCCTTAATCCACTTGTTCTGCATTGCAGAGGAACAGGATCTCTCTAAACCAACCTCTGCTTTAGGGACCTCTTCTAAAGCAGAGGTCCCTAAATGGTGGACCTCGGACCGGATGCGGACCCAAGCACCAACCCGTCCGGACACAAACTTGGACCTGACTTGAATCCCCACAGACGAGCGATCTCTCCTTTCCTCTCTGACTGTACCAGTGCAAGTTAATGAAGAAGCCACACCAGATTGTAGCCGTGGGCTAATTTCCATCTGTCGTCCCCCATGTGCCGTCTCAAACATCCTTGCCTATTGTACATGTTTTTAGTGGTAGGGAAAACCAGAGGAAACCTACGCAGTCACTGGGAGAACATGCAAACTCCACAGAGAAAGGCCCCGTCCCTGGTGGGAATCGAACCCCAGACCTTCTAGCTGTGAAGCACGAGCTCTAACCGCTGTGCTACCGTGCCACCCTCCAGATGGCTGTGGAATGACTAATACGGATTTAAAACTGAGGACATCCTAATTGAATACGCACGCGCGATTGTAATTCACACATATCTAGGCTGTTTCCCAGTCGGCAGCCAGCAGGTATGACCCAGGACTAAACCTGGACTGATCAGGGTTCAGTGTGTTGAAGAGAGCAAAGAGGACAAATACATTGCCAAATTGTGTACATAATATAGCCTAAATGCATTCTGCTGTTTAGGAGCCAAAATGTATCTTTAGAGTAAAAAAACATCAACAACTACACAATTGAATGAATGACATTATTTTCAAAGCACAGTAATTATTACTGGATTAAAAATCCCCATATGACTGTGAATTACCCCCGTATGTTCCGGACCTTTGACATTTTGTTCTTCAGTTTGGACCTCAGGGAACTTTTATTCAAGACCCTGCTCCAAACCATGATTAATTTCACATAAACACATGGGAATGTACCTTTGAATGAGGAGGAGAATTTTCTTGTTCTCCAACGGCAGCTGGAGTCACGATCTGAGAGACAGAGAGAACAAAAGTAAAGGTTACTTCATCTATCCATCTCCTGAATCCACTTTGTGTTTTACTGCAGAGGAACAGAGCCTCTTCATTGGACATTTTGCACAAATCAATCTACTGTACATCATATTTTAGCAAACATTTTCCCTCATTCTTCAATTGGTAAACGGACTTTGCACTCTACCAGAAGTGTCAATACAAGTGAAGTGCTGATCTGTGGCAAAAAGAGCGGAGTATAATGGGCTTTGAAGAAGTAGCTTCTTCAAAGCCCAAGTCTTCTTATACCGAATGAGGACTCTGTAAACCATGACTACGTTCACACAAACACATATGAATATACCTTTGGATGAGGAGGAGGACGACGACATTTTTCTTGTTCTTCTAAGGCATCTGGAGTAAAGGTCTAAGAGAGAAACAGAGACAGAGCACAAATATTAGGTTACTTCATCAATCCATCTCCTTAATCCACTTGTTCTGCATTGCAGAGGAACAGGATCTCTCTAAACCAACCAAATCACAATATTTAGAGTGTTCTTCTAAAGCAGAGGTCCCTAAATGGTGGACCTCGGACCGGATGCGGACCCGAGCGCCAACCCGTCCGGACACAAACTTGGACCTGACTTGAATCCCCACAGACGAGCAGATACGTGTGATCTCTCCCTTCCTCTTCTTCTCTAACTGTCCCAGTGCAAGTTAATGAACAAGCCACACCGGATTGTAGCCGTGGGCTAATTTCCATCTGTCGTTCCCCATGTGCCGTCTCAAACATCCTTGCCTATTGTACATGTTTTTAGTGGTAGGGAAAACTGGAGGAAACCTACGCAGACACAGGGAGAACCAGGACTAAACCTGGACTGATCAGGGTCCAGTGTGTTGAAGAGAGCAAAGAGGACAAATACATTGCTGCATTGCCAAATTGTGTACATAATATAGCCTAAATGCATTCTGCTGTTTAGGAGCCAAAATGTATCTTTAGAGTAAAAAAACATCAACAACTACACAATTGAATGAATGACATTATTTTCAAAGCACAGTAATTGTTTCTGGATTAAAAATCCCCATATGACTGTGAATTACCCCTGTATGTTCCGGACCTTTGACATTTTGTTCTTCAGTTTGGACCTCAGGGAACTTTTATTCAAGACCCTGCTCCAAACCATGATTAATTTCACATAAACACATGGGAATGTACCTTTGAATGAGGAGGAGAATTTTCTTGTTCTCCAACGGCAGCTGGAGTCACGATCTGAGAGACAGAGAGAACAAAAGTAAAGGTTACTTCATCTATCCATCTCCTGAATCCACTTTGTGTTTTACTGCAGAGGAACAGAGCCTCTTCATTGGACATTTTGCACAAATCAATCTACTGCACATCATAGTTTAGCAAACATTTTCCCTCATTCTTCACTTGGTAAACGGACTTTGCACTCTACCAGAAGTGTCAATACAAGTGAAGTGCTGATCTGTGGCAAAAAGAGCGGAGTATAATGGGCTTTGAAGAAGTGGCTTCTTCAAAGACCAAGTCTTCTTATACCGAATGAGGACTCTGTAAACCATGACTACGTTCACACAAACACATATGAATATACCTTTGGATGAGGAGGAGGACGACGACATTTTTCTTGGTCTTCTAAGGCATCTGGAGTAAAGGTCTAAGAGAGAAACAGAGACAGAACACAAATATTAGGTTACTTCATCAATCCATCTCCTTAATCCACTTGTTCTGCATTGCAGAGGAACAGGATCTCTCTAAACCAACCTCTGCTTTAGGGACCTCTTCTAAAGCAGAGGTCCCTAAATGGTGGACCTCGGACCGGATGCGGACCCAAGCACCAACCCGTCCGGACACAAACTTGGACCTGACTTGAATCCCCACAGACGAGCGATCTCTCCTTTCCTCTCTGACTGTACCAGTGCAAGTTAATGAAGAAGCCACACCAGATTGTAGCCGTGGGCTAATTTCCATCTGTCGTCCCCCATGTGCCGTCTCAAACATCCTTGCCTATTGTACATGTTTTTAGTGGTAGGGAAAACCAGAGGAAACCTACGCAGTCACTGGGAGAACATGCAAACTCCACAGAGAAAGGCCCCGTCCCTGGTGGGAATCGAACCCCAGACCTTCTAGCTGTGAAGCACGAGCTCTAACCGCTGTGCTACCGTGCCACCCTCCAGATGGCTGTGGAATGACTAATACGGATTTAAAACTGAGGACATCCTAATTGAATACGCACGCGCGATTGTAATTCACACATATCTAGGCTGTTTCCCAGTCGGCAGCCAGCAGGTATGACCCAGGACTAAACCTGGACTGATCAGGGTTCAGTGTGTTGAAGAGAGCAAAGAGGACAAATACATTGCCAAATTGTGTACATAATATAGCCTAAATGCATTCTGCTGTTTAGGAGCCAAAATGTATCTTTAGAGTAAAAAAACATCAACAACTACACAATTGAATGAATGACATTATTTTCAAAGCACAGTAATTATTACTGGATTAAAAATCCCCATATGACTGTGAATTACCCCCGTATGTTCCGGACCTTTGACATTTTGTTCTTCAGTTTGGACCTCAGGGAACTTTTATTCAAGACCCTGCTCCAAACCATGATTAATTTCACATAAACACATGGGAATGTACCTTTGAATGAGGAGGAGAATTTTCTTGTTCTCCAACGGCAGCTGGAGTCACGATCTGAGAGACAGAGAGAACAAAAGTAAAGGTTACTTCATCTATCCATCTCCTGAATCCACTTTGTGTTTTACTGCAGAGGAACAGAGCCTCTTCATTGGACATTTTGCACAAATCAATCTACTGTACATCATATTTTAGCAAACATTTTCCCTCATTCTTCAATTGGTAAACGGACTTTGCACTCTACCAGAAGTGTCAATACAAGTGAAGTGCTGATCTGTGGCAAAAAGAGCGGAGTATAATGGGCTTTGAAGAAGTAGCTTCTTCAAAGCCCAAGTCTTCTTATACCGAATGAGGACTCTGTAAACCATGACTACGTTCACACAAACACATATGAATATACCTTTGGATGAGGAGGAGGACGACGACATTTTTCTTGTTCTTCTAAGGCATCTGGAGTAAAGGTCTAAGAGAGAAACAGAGACAGAGCACAAATATTAGGTTACTTCATCAATCCATCTCCTTAATCCACTTGTTCTGCATTGCAGAGGAACAGGATCTCTCTAAACCAACCAAATCACAATATTTAGAGTGTTCTTCTAAAGCAGAGGTCCCTAAATGGTGGACCTCGGACCGGATGCGGACCCGAGCGCCAACCCGTCCGGACACAAACTTGGACCTGACTTGAATCCCCACAGACGAGCAGATACGTGTGATCTCTCCCTTCCTCTTCTTCTCTAACTGTCCCAGTGCAAGTTAATGAACAAGCCACACCGGATTGTAGCCGTGGGCTAATTTCCATCTGTCGTTCCCCATGTGCCGTCTCAAACATCCTTGCCTATTGTACATGTTTTTAGTGGTAGGGAAAACTGGAGGAAACCTACGCAGACACAGGGAGAACCAGGACTAAACCTGGACTGATCAGGGTCCAGTGTGTTGAAGAGAGCAAAGAGGACAAATACATTGCTGCATTGCCAAATTGTGTACATAATATAGCCTAAATGCATTCTGCTGTTTAGGAGCCAAAATGTATCTTTAGAGTAAAAAAACATCAACAACTACACAATTGAATGAATGACATTATTTTCAAAGCACAGTAATTGTTTCTGGATTAAAAATCCCCATATGACTGTGAATTACCCCTGTATGTTCCGGACCTTTGACATTTTGTTCTTCAGTTTGGACCTCAGGGAACTTTTATTCAAGACCCTGCTCCAAACCATGATTAATTTCACATAAACACATGGGAATGTACCTTTGAATGAGGAGGAGAATTTTCTTGTTCTCCAACGGCAGCTGGAGTCACGATCTGAGAGACAGAGAGAACAAAAGTAAAGGTTACTTCATCTATCCATCTCCTGAATCCACTTTGTGTTTTACTGCAGAGGAACAGAGCCTCTTCATTGGACATTTTGCACAAATCAATCTACTGCACATCATAGTTTAGCAAACATTTTCCCTCATTCTTCACTTGGTAAACGGACTTTGCACTCTACCAGAAGTGTCAATACAAGTGAAGTGCTGATCTGTGGCAAAAAGAGCGGAGTATAATGGGCTTTGAAGAAGTGGCTTCTTCAAAGACCAAGTCTTCTTATACCGAATGAGGACTCTGTAAACCATGACTACGTTCACACAAACACATATGAATATACCTTTGGATGAGGAGGAGGACGACGACATTTTTCTTGGTCTTCTAAGGCATCTGGAGTAAAGGTCTAAGAGAGAAACAGAGACAGAACACAAATATTAGGTTACTTCATCAATCCATCTCCTTAATCCACTTGTTCTGCATTGCAGAGGAACAGGATCTCTCTAAACCAACCTCTGCTTTAGGGACCTCTTCTAAAGCAGAGGTCCCTAAATGGTGGACCTCGGACCGGATGCGGACCCAAGCACCAACCCGTCCGGACACAAACTTGGACCTGACTTGAATCCCCACAGACGAGCGATCTCTCCTTTCCTCTCTGACTGTACCAGTGCAAGTTAATGAAAAAGCCACACCAGATTGTAGCCGTGGGCTAATTTCCATCTGTCGTCCCCCATGTGCCGTCTCAAACATCCTTGCCTATTGTACATGTTTTTAGTGGTAGGGAAAACCAGAGGAAACCTACGCAGTCACTGGGAGAACATGCAAACTCCACAGAGAAAGGCCCCGTCCCTGGTGGGAATCGAACCCCAGACCTTCTAGCTGTGAAGCACGAGCTCTAACCGCTGTGCTACCGTGCCACCCTCCAGATGGCTGTGGAATGACTAATACGGATTTAAAACTGAGGACATCCTAATTGAATACGCACGCGCGATTGTAATTCACACATATCTAGGCTGTTTCCCAGTCGGCAGCCAGCAGGTATGACCCAGGACTAAACCTGGACTGATCAGGGTTCAGTGTGTTGAAGAGAGCAAAGAGGACAAATACATTGCCAAATTGTGTACATAATATAGCCTAAATGCATTCTGCTGTTTAGGAGCCAAAATGTATCTTTAGAGTAAAAAAACATCAACAACTACACAATTGAATGAATGACATTATTTTCAAAGCACAGTAATTATTACTGGATTAAAAATCCCCATATGACTGTGAATTACCCCCGTATGTTCCGGACCTTTGACATTTTGTTCTTCAGTTTGGACCTCAGGGAACTTTTATTCAAGACCCTGCTCCAAACCATGATTAATTTCACATAAACACATGGGAATGTACCTTTGAATGAGGAGGAGAATTTTCTTGTTCTCCAACGGCAGCTGGAGTCACGATCTGAGAGACAGAGAGAACAAAAGTAAAGGTTACTTCATCTATCCATCTCCTGAATCCACTTTGTGTTTTACTGCAGAGGAACAGAGCCTCTTCATTGGACATTTTGCACAAATCAATCTACTGTACATCATATTTTAGCAAACATTTTCCCTCATTCTTCAATTGGTAAACGGACTTTGCACTCTACCAGAAGTGTCAATACAAGTGAAGTGCTGATCTGTGGCAAAAAGAGCGGAGTATAATGGGCTTTGAAGAAGTAGCTTCTTCAAAGCCCAAGTCTTCTTATACCGAATGAGGACTCTGTAAACCATGACTACGTTCACACAAACACATATGAATATACCTTTGGATGAGGAGGAGGACGACGACATTTTTCTTGTTCTTCTAAGGCATCTGGAGTAAAGGTCTAAGAGAGAAACAGAGACAGAGCACAAATATTAGGTTACTTCATCAATCCATCTCCTTAATCCACTTGTTCTGCATTGCAGAGGAACAGGATCTCTCTAAACCAACCAAATCACAATATTTAGAGTGTTCTTCTAAAGCAGAGGTCCCTAAATGGTGGACCTCGGACCGGATGCGGACCCGAGCGCCAACCCGTCCGGACACAAACTTGGACCTGACTTGAATCCCCACAGACGAGCAGATACGTGTGATCTCTCCCTTCCTCTTCTTCTCTAACTGTCCCAGTGCAAGTTAATGAACAAGCCACACCGGATTGTAGCCGTGGGCTAATTTCCATCTGTCGCCCCCCATGTGCCGTCTCAAACATCCTTGCCTATTGTACATGTTTTTAGTGGTAGGGAAAACCGGAGGAAACCTACGCAGACACAGGGAGAACCAGGACTAAACCTGGACTGATCAGGGTCCAGTGTGTTGAAGAGAGCAAAGTGGACAAATACATTGCTGCATTGCCAAATTGTGTACATAATATAGCCTAAATGCATTCTGCTGTTTAGGAGCCAAAATGTATCTTTAGAGTAAAAAAACATCAACAACTACACAATTGAATGAATGACATTATTTTCAAAGCACAGTAATTATTACTGGATTAAAAATCCCCATATGACTGTGAATTACCGCTGTATGTTCCGGACCTTTGACATTTTGTTCTTCAGTTTGGACCTCAGGGAACTTTTATTCAAGACCCTGCTCCAAACCATGATTAATTTCACATAAACACATGGGAATGTACCTTTGAATGAGGAGGAGAATTTTCTTGTTCTCCAACAGCAGCTGGAGTCACGATCTGAGAGACAGAGAGAACAAAAGTAAAGGTTACTTCATCTATCCATCTCCTGAATCCACTTTGTGTTTTACTGCAGAGGAACAGAGCCTCTTCATTGGACATTTTGCACAAATCAATCTACTGCACATCATATTTTAGCAAACATTTTCCCTCATTCTTCACTTGGTAAACGGACTTTGCACTCTACCAGAAGTGTCAATACAAGTGAAGTGCTGATCTGTGGCAAAAAGAGCGGAGTATAATGGGCTTTGAAGAAGTAGCTTCTTGAAAGCCCAAGTCTTCTTATACCGAATGAGGACTCTGTAAACCATGACTACGTTCACACAAACACATATGAATATACCTTTGGATGAGGAGGAGGACGACGACATTTTTCTTGGTCTTCTAAGGCATCTGGAGTAAAGGTCTAAGAGAGAAACAGAGACAGAGCACAAATATTAGGTTACTTCATCAATCCATCTCCTTAATCCACTTGTTCTGCATTGCAGAGGAACAGGATCTCTCTAAACCAACCAAATCACAATATTTAGAGTGTTCTTCTAAAGCAGAGGTCCCTAAATGGTGGACCTCGGACCGGATGCGGACCCGAGCGCCAACCCGTCCGGACACAAACTTGGACCTGACTTGAATCCCCACAGACGAGCAGATACGTGTGATCTCTCCCTTCCTCTTCTTCTCTAACTGTCCCAGTGCAAGTTAATGAACAAGCCACACCGGATTGTAGCCGTGGGCTAATTTCCATCTGTCGCCCCCCATGTGCCGTCTCAAACATCCTTGCCTATTGTACATGTTTTTAGTGGTAGGGAAAACCGGAGGAAACCTACGCAGACACAGGGAGAACCAGGACTAAACCTGGACTGATCAGGGTCCAGTGTGTTGAAGAGAGCAAAGTGGACAAATACATTGCTGCATTGCCAAATTGTGTACATAATATAGCCTAAATGCATTCTGCTGTTTAGGAGCCAAAATGTATCTTTAGAGTAAAAAAACATCAACAACTACACAATTGAATGAATGACATTATTTTCAAAGCACAGTAATTATTACTGGATTAAAAATCCCCATATGACTGTGAATTACCCCCGTATGTTCCGGACCTTTGACATTTTGTTCTTCAGTTTGGACCTCAGGGAACTTTTATTCAAGACCCTGCTCCAAACCATGATTAATTTCACATAAACACATGGGAATGTACCTTTGAATGAGGAGGAGAATTTTCTTGTTCTCCAACAGCAGCTGGAGTCACGATCTGAGAGACAGAGAGAACAAAAGTAAAGGTTACTTCATCTATCCATCTCCTGAATCCACTTTGTGTTTTACTGCAGAGGAACAGAGCCTCTTCATTGGACATTTTGCACAAATCAATCTACTGTACATCATATTTAAGCAAACATTTTCCCTCATTCTTCAATTGGTAAACGGACTTTGCACTCTACCAGAAGTGTCAATACAAGTGAAGTGCTGATCTGTGGCAAAAAGAGCGGAGTATAATGGGCTTTGAAGAAGTAGCTTCTTCAAAGCCCAAGTCTTCTTATACCGAATGAGGACTCTGTAAACCATGACTACGTTCACACAAACACATATGAATATACCTTTGGATGAGGAGGAGGACGACGACATTTTTCTTCTAAGGCATCTGGAGTAAAGGTCTAAGAGAGAAACAGAGACAGAACACAAATATTAGGTTACTTCATCAATCCATCTCCTTAATCCACTCGTTCTGCATTGCAGAGGAACAGGATCTCTCTAAACCAACCAAATCACAATATTTAGAGTGTTCTTCTAAAGCAAAGTGGAATGACTAATACGGATTTAAAACTGAGGACATCCTAATTGAATACGCACGCGCGATTGTAATTCACACATATCTAGGCAAGGCAAGGCAAGGCAGCCAGCAGGTATGACCCAGGACTAAACCTGGACTCATCAGGGTTCAGTGTGTTGAAGAGAGCAAAGAGGACAAATACATTGCCAAATTGTGTACATAATATAGCCTAAATGCATTCTCAATCAAGGCTTTTTGTATGTTTGTTTGTTTGTTTTTTTGAGAAATTGTAATACTGTTATTAAATGACAAGTTGCAATTAATGTGAAATGTTCCAAACCTTTGTCCTCCATGGACAGTCGGTTCCTCCATAATCGTACGTTATTTCCTCTCCTGGTTTAATTTCTCGCAATGCAAATAGACAAAGATGTGGTTTGTCCAGTAGTTCGACCATTCTCATCTTGCAGTTCGGGTTTTTGTGGTCATCGTTGATGAGCCTCCCGTAGCTGCCGTCTTCTTGAGTTGCATCAATACTTCAGAAAAACACAATTCAGCACATTCAATACATTTATATAATTAACTTCTTACACGGCATCTTTCCTTTAAAGGTCCTATATCATGCAAAATCGACTTTTTGGAGCTTTTAACCGTGTTGTTATGCTATTTCCTTATCAAAAACACCCCCAGAGTGGTGTTTGGCTTCATTCACGCAGTTCTCAGTAATCCTCCTGAATCCTGCGCTCTGAGCAGCTGATCCGCCCTCTCCTTGTAAATGACTGACATGTTCAGTTGTGTCGTCACAGCGGAACGGAAGTGCTCGTCGTCTGTAATCTAATGCCTTACGGCATGATTTTCATTTGTAAAACTGCTTTTTTCATTATTTCTGTCGTAAGAAATCCGCGCTGCCCCTATAGTCAAAACAAACGCTCCCCCTGAGCGTCTGAACCATAGACTGTCTGAACAGATGGTCATGTCATGTTGCACCGAAAGTTGTGAAGAGGGAGCTTTTTCTAACCTACTCTGGAGTCTGGACACCTGTTCTTTTTTCTTACCTCACGATAATGTCACGGAGAAAACCGCTGCGAGGACAGGACTTTATTCAACCTTCCTAAAGAAGAGGCCATAGAAGTTGGAATTTCCCCCCGGGATTCAGCGACTATCAGCCAAAATAGTGTTTGTCTGTGCCTGTCGCTGATGGATGCTAATGGATATCTTCACTTTACTGTGCGGATGCCGAATTACTCCCCTCTTTATCCGCTTAGAAAATCCATATTGTTTAATTTTGTGTAATTATACTTTGTAGTGTAACACTTCACGTAACCATATTTAAATAGGGAAAACGTGGAAGAGTTTTGTAGCTTCTATTTTCACCTGGTTTGGAGCTATAGAGGAGAAGAGAGAGGCTAAATGCTAACGCCGTCTGTGCTGTATTTACGTGACTGAGGGCACACGTGGAGACCAGACAGGTACAAATGAACCCGTCAAAGCAAAGGTAAGAACATATCTCAGTATGTAAAAACGGTGGCCTATTCCTTTAACAGCTTACCACCAACAAGTATGGAGTGAATGAATAATGCAATGTAAAGCGTCTACGAGTGTCCAGAAAAGCGCTATATAAAACCAATGCATTATTATTAGGCTTGGGCCATATCGTATCGCATATCGTTATCGCGATATAATGTTTTGATATCGTTGTAATTTTTTATATCGATGTGGACACAATATAATTTATGTTACGCTCCATCAGAGCAGCATAAACGGTGACTTTAGAACACGGACACACGTGCTAAAAAAGTAAAATGAAATGTAAACTGCTTGAGTAGATCATATTTGGAAGACAATTATGCCGTAAAAAAAAAAAAAAGAATAAAATATTACTGAATGAATCTTCCCAATAGGCGTAAGGCTGGGATTTTGAAGTAATTCGTCCATTGTCAATTATATCGTCAAATATATCGTTATCGTGATATTTATTTTTTCATATCATGATATAGATTTTAGGCCATATCGCCCAGCCCTAATTATTATTATGGTCAAAGCGGCCAGGGAGTCGGAGGATGAGGAGAGATGATTCAAGCCGGAGATTTGATCAACAGACTCCACTCTTCTGTGTGTGAACCACCCTTGGCTTACAGCTGTGTCCTTCTCCTCTTTCCCTGTCCTTCCCTCTCATCAATCAATTACTCTCTAAATATTATTCATCTTAGGGTTGGGCCATATTGTATCGCATATCGTTATCGCGATATAATGTTTTGATATCGTTGTAATTTTTTATATCGTTGTGGACACAATATAATTTATGTTACGCTCTGCTCCATCAGAGCAGCATAAACGGTGACTGTAGAACACGGGGACACGTGCAGAAAAAGTAAAATGAAATGAAGGATGTAAACTGCTTGAGTAGATCATATTTGCAAGACAATTATGCCGTAATAAAAAAAAAAGAATAAAATATCACTGAATGAATCTTCCCAATAGGCGTAAGGCTGGGATTTTGAAGTAATTCGTCCATTGTCAATTATATCGTCAAATATATCGTTATCGTGATATTTATTTTTTCATATCATGATATAGATTTTAGGCCATATCGCCCAGCCCTAATTATTATTATGGTCAAAGCGGCCAGGGAGTCGGAGGATGAGGAGAGATGATTCAAGCCGGAGATTTGATCAACAGACTCCACTCTTCTGTGTGTGAACCACCCTTGGCTTACAGCTGTGTCCTTCTCCTCTTTCCCTGTCCTTCCCTCTCATCAATCAATTACTCTCTAAATATTATTCATCTTAGGGTTGGGCCATATTGTATCGCATATCGTTATCGCGATATAATGTTTTGATATCGTTGTAATTTTTTATATCGTTGTGGACACAATATAATTTATGTTACGCTCTGCTCCATCAGAGCAGCATAAACGGTGACTGTAGAACACGGGGACACGTGCAGAAAAAGTAAAATGAAATGAAGGATGTAAACTGCTTGAGTAGATCATATTTGCAAGACAATTATGCCGTAATAAAAAAAAAAGAATAAAATATCACTGAATGAATCTTCCCAATAGGCGTAAGGCTGGGATTTTGAAGTAATTCGTCCATTGTCAATTATATCGTCAAATATATCGTTATCGTGATATTTATTTTTTCATATCATGATATAGATTTTAGGCCATATCACCCAGCCCTAATTCATCTGCTGCTCTAGAATCACAACATCCCCTTGGCTCCACTCATGTGTATCCCCGGTCTGCCCATGGACGGCTGGATGATTGAGTTTATTTAGCTTTAAATGTTTTATTTATTGCATTATTCAAGTTTGCACTTATTTTTATCATACATTTTATCCTAAATTGCACCAATTGTTTATTTTGTCCGACTGTATCACATGTTGTAAGCTGCATCTGTACCATGTGCCCAGAACAAATTTCCCCATGAGGAGAAGTTTAAAAGTTTAATTCTTTCATTCACACCACAGCACTAATATCCCTGAACAAATGTTTACCGAAAATACCCAGACTCTGATGCCTGGCTAACGGCAGACTGCTGTGTGCGATCGAATCCTTTGGAACTGCACAGCAGTCTGGGGACCATGGCCAAAATCTTCGCATGGATTTGGGACCAATCACAGAACGAGGAGGGACGGCAAGATGACGCGCTATTCGACATACGGAAGATTGTAGTTTGTTTACAGATTTAAACAAAAAAAGTGTATTTACGGATCCAACATGACAGCATCAGACGCGTCGCCATCTTTCGATCAAGCTTTAGACCTTGTTCTAAATACTTTAGTTTACAGCGAGTACGTCATACGTCCTCTGATACGATGATACGATTGGCTATGGCTACGTGCAGATGATAGGGAAACTTATTTGTAAAGCGCTTTTCATATGACACAAGTCACACCCAAAGTGCTTCACACATGAAAGGGAGGGGGTTCATTCACTCCATGCTGATATGATAGACATTCGTAGCATAGCGCCCAATAAACGGCTATGGACAATCGTAAACCCCCACGACCCGGCAACGGACAAGTGGGAGAAAATAGATGGATGGATGGACAATCGTAAACCACAGCGCTCCTATGAGAAAATGAGTTGGTGGTCCCCAGACTAAATATCACTTGTGATTTTAGTCTGGCGTTAGCCAGGCTAAGATTCTGATGGAGGAAAAAGGCGATTAGTGCCTGGGCAGCACTGCTTAAGCCACGCTTTGTCAAATGTATGTAAACCAGATAAAACTTAAAGATCAACACTATTAGACTTATTTGTTGACATGGCTGAATGTTCTCATATCGTTCTTTCATCAGAATAACATGGAACTAAACTAAACATGATTTCAGAACAGAGTCATACAAAGTAAAATGCCATACCTTTGAATGAGCTGATGAACTTTATTTCAAGATGTGTTGTCTTGTCCAATCCTTTGGAGGCATGACAAACCGCATCTTTTATTGGAGGTATCCTCCGCCTTGTTGAAGCCATCTGTAACCATTATATTAAATGCAGACTTAATGTAATCAGATAAACCATATATTTACAATCAACAGAAAGACTAGAAAACCTTAAAATACATTATCAGAAGACCTTAGAAGACCTTAAAATACATTATCAGGCCATAGCTTTCTTATTCCACACTACACAATATGACATATATTATATTATGACATTTTATCAAGACTGCACATACTACACAACTAGAATTTTGCCAGACCATTTAAAATGTAAAATTACTGGCCAGAAAAAAAACATGAATATTGTGTCATATTATCAATAATGCATCCATAATCCTTCTACAAGTATGGCCTATGTTAAAGTACTGATAGCTCGTAGCTCTAATACGAGGGAGTGGGTCTAAAGACACGCTATTTCTAATGAAATAACTCCGAGGGGAGAAATACGTGCAGCAGCTTCAAATCCAAACATAAAGTTGTGCGCGTGGAGACGATGGTGAGTGGCAGGTGTCACACGCAGCCCACTCATCTGCACAATAACCCGGACAGAAAGTAAACCTGGTCTCTATCCTACAGCTTCGCCCGCGGTGTCAGCTGCACAACGAAGGCTGGGCAGTAGCACCTCCGTGCTTGTAACTTGGCTTCAGGTGTAAAATAAACGATTCATTCACTCACCGCTGAAATATTATTGAGGGACAGAGGGAAGCGTGATTAGAATTCATCTAAAGTCTCCTAGAGCAATTCACAACTGACCCAGCTCTGCCGCACGCGGAGCGGCTCCGTTAACTAGTCATCTCCGCGGACACTCCGCGCAAACAGGCCGAGGGCAGCGCCTCTCAACCCGGCCAATCGTCAGCGCGTCAGTCTGCATGAACACGGCACGCGCAAGTGTAAAGAATCATCTAATCGATTTTATTAGCTCTTGAGTTAGTAGCACACTTTTATAAAAGTACATTTAAATTTAGGCTCCAGTTCTCCTGGAAAATGCGATGATGCACGAAGAGAGCATTTCCAGCATGATAGCGCTTCAACGCTTTGTAATAAAAAAAAAAAAAAAGGTTGTATGCGTAGATCGAAGCTTTTTTGATATAAATATTAAACCTTTATTATATTTAGGCACCGTCTCAAAAACACGTTGTTATACAGTACCAGTTACTGAAATAGGTAACATATTTTATTTAGTCAATTTTCTCCAGAGTTTTCCTTGGCCATTTGGCCGAGGACTTTACCAGATATGTGCTTTTCAAACTGGCCAAAAGTCGACAATAGCCAGCTAACGCAACCCCTGCCATTACAATAAATATGCCCAAAGACACACTTGTTATGCCCATACACATACGACACTGATAGCACTTTTAAAAGATGCTAAATACAAGTAACATGTCAGCTAGCCCCGCGGTTATCCGCGTGTAGCTCCCGATCAGTACGGTGCGTAGCTGTTTTATTGATTACCTGTTATTATTTCTTACTTTCTGGTAACTCAATGAATACTAACACTCTATTACATATATAAAAATGTGTGTATAATCAAAATTTAGAGGACTTACCTGGTTTGAGAAACTGCGACGGCTCTGATCTCATTAAGCGGGACTTTCACTGGGGAAATCCCGGGTCAACGTACGTGATTGGCCCATAGGATGGCGCCGCCCACTTGGCGCAATTTTGTGTAACCAATGGCGCGAAAAAGTGTAAAAGATGGCGGAATCGTGTATAAACGAGGGGGGAGAAATAATTAAAAAAAATACACAAACACACACCTCATGGGATATGGGGTCAATATTTGTGAGGGCCTTAGTATAGTACAGAAGGTTATTAAAGACAAAAAGCAATATTATATTACAATAGATATATAGTAATATTTATACCTTCATAAAACATATTTTTAACTATAACTATACAGTAGTTATGCCGTTAAAAAGTTTTCGGATTACAAGGACACTAAAAATGTCCTCATAAATCGAATGTCCTCATAATGCTGGTAAGTAACCCTGAATTTTGGCCTTGTAAACCACTTATGCCTACACACACACACACACACACACACACACACACACACACACACGGATAACAGCTTAAATATGTGTTATAATACATATTTACAATAAGAGGATACAAATACAGTACATAATGTCAATTAAAGCAAGGCTATAATTTCACATTCTACACACAATTTCATAACATATCCAAGGAGAACCAATTATTATCCAATAATAACTTTGCAGACAGTTAGAATTGCGACTCATGTTACATCATAACGGGCTGGATCCTTCATATTTGATCCCAACAGCTACTGTATGTATGTATGACTTACTTACCGGATGATAAGTGCATTTACAAGGGATTCGTTTCCCAAATACATCGAACTCCCGGACTTGGTAGCCATACATGGGAGTGAGGGGACAGCCACGAATGCGCTCCAACACCGCCTTCCACTTTTTAGCCCCCGGTCTTTTGCCTGTTGTAAATTTATATTTCCCCTGGGCGTACAGGTACATAATACCTGCCCAGTATCCATCTGGCTTCCCTGTCTTTGTCATATTCCTAAGGTGTGTGAAGGTCAGATAAAAGGTTATATATGCTAGAGGGGGGAAAGAAGAAAGAGAAGAAGAAGAAAAAGAAGAAGAAGAAGAAGAAAAAGGGGGGTGTGAGGGGGGGGGGAGAGAAAGTAAAGAGGGGATTTCTGTAAAGAATATTAACAATAAAATATTGTTTAATATCAACATCACTATAAATTAAATCTAGTAATAGGAATAATTTACTGTAATATCGATTCGAATGACGATAACGTCAAACTAGCATGTATGCTAAATTAGCCCGCCGTAAAAAGTGTTTTCTGACCAAACAACAAAGTTACTAAAGACTAACTAACAATATCAAGAAGTTGGAATAAACATCGCTAAAGATAAGGTTTGTGATGTATTACCAAGTTGAAGAAGCTAATGTTGATCTGTCATCTGTCAAATTCAGAGCCTGAAGCAAGCTTTATTTATTATAAGGAGGGGGGGAGACTCATTCGGACTTCTGTTCGGATATGTTAGGACTCGGTTAGGACTTGTTAGGACTCGGTTAGGACTTGTTAGGACTTGTGAGGAATATGTTAGGACTTTGTTAGGACCGCTTTAACGTCCATTCGCTGGGAGGTGCGGCCACCTCGTCTGAAACAAATGCTACTTTGAAGCTAAGCTACATGCAAATGTTATGCTAACACCAGCCAGGTGCTAATATTAAGCCGTATGATGTGTGCGCTAATACTCCACTCTCAAAGCGGCTGAAAGAGCCATTCGGCTGACATGTGGAAGAGAGCCTATCGGGAAGGCGCAGATAGAAACAATTGCATTGGCCGGGAATGGAACCCGGGCCTCCCGCGTGGCAGGCGAGAATCCTACCACTGGACCACCAATGCACATTTTCAAGTGTTTTTGACCCTCAAAACGGGGCCACCCTAAACTGAGAGGTTAAATCAAAAAGAACAGTGATCCCCGAGCCCCCATATGAACATTTTAACTACCCATTGGAGACTCCCAAATGGCCCGTACGGGGATCGAACCCGTGACCTTGGCGTTATTAGCACCACGCTCTAACCAGCTGAGCTAACCGGCCAGCGCAAGAAAGCATGTATTTTGGGGTGCCGGGCATCAAGTGCTTCTTTTCATAGAGGTTGGGTGGGCCAGGAAAATGGCGACCGCACTTATGCACGTGTTAGAAAATGCAAGTGATCTCCCCGTCGGGGAATCGAACCCCGGTCTTCCGCGTGACAGGCGGAGATACTGTCCACTATACTAACGAGGACAAAAAAGAGGTTTTCCCTTGGGGAAAAAAAATAAATCCTCTTCATTATTTATAGTCTGATACACAACTTGAAATCATCAAGTTAAACACACTTTGCCCTAACGTATGATGATAATGCCTGCCTGCCTGCCTGCTTCATCAAGTTAAACACACTTTGCCCTAACGTATGATGGCTGAGGTGTCAGAAATCAAAATGTGATCATTATCATTGGGTGGGAGTCCAAAATTCGTCACGGAAGCAGAGCGCAGAGTCAGGATGGCCGAGCGGTCCAAGGCGCTGCGTTCAGGTCGCAGTCTCCACTGGAGGCGTGGGTTCAAATCCCACTTCTGACAGCAGAAGATGTCCAAGAAGCTTTGGCTTTTCATGAACATGCACAAGCAGTTGCGGTCGTAATCGTGGAAGTAGTCAAGAGGTTAGTAATTATGAACTGCACTTTTTCCCGATCTAAAGTCATCTAAGTAAAGGCAGTGTCCTTCTCACTGCCTTGAGAAGGACACGGGTCACAATGGATTTGAAGGGGTATAAGGCAACCATGACTTGAAAACGGGCCGTTCCACGGCCACTAATGGACCGACAAGTCGGCTATATGAGCCACACATCGACGAGGATGGGATTCGAACCCACGCGTGCAAAGCACAATGGATTAGCAGTCCATCGCCTTAACCACTCGGCCACCTCGTCTGAAACAAATGCTACTTTGAAGCTAAGCTACATGCAAATGTTATGCTAACACCAGCCAGGTGCTAATATTAAGCCGTATGATGTGTGCGCTAATACTCCACTCTCAAAGCGGCTGAAAGAGCCATTCGGCTGACATGTGGAAGAGAGCCTATCGGGAAGGCGCAGATAGAAACAATTGCATTGGCCGGGAATGGAACCCGGGCCTCCCGCGTGGCAGGCGAGAATCCTACCACTGGACCACCAATGCACATTTTCAAGTGTTTTTGACCCTCAAAACGGGGCCACCCTAAACTGAGAGGTTAAATCAAAAAGAACGGTGATCCCCGAGCCCCCATATGAACATTTTAACTACCCATTGGAGACTCCCAAATGACCCGTACGGGGATCGAACCCGTGACCTTGGCGTTATTAGCACCACGCTCTAACCAGCTGAGCTAACCGGCCAGCGCATGAAAGCATGTATTTTGGGGTGCCGGGCATCAAGTGCTTCTTTTCATAGAGGTTGGGTGGGCCAGGAAAATGGCGACCGCACTTATGCACGTGTTAGAAAATGCAAGTGATCTCCCCGTCGGGGAATCGAACCCCGGTCTTCCGCGTGACAGGCGGAGATACTGTCCACTATACTAACGAGGACAAAAAAGAGGTTTTCCCTTGGGGAAAAAAAATAAATCCTCTTCATTATTTATAGTCTGATACACAACTTGAAATCATCAAGTTAAACACACTTTGCCCTAACGTATGATGATAATGCCTGCCTGCCTGCCTGCTTCATCAAGTTAAACACACTTTGCCCTAACGTATGATGGCTGAGGTGTCAGAAATCAAAATGTGATCATTATCATTGGGTGGGAGTCCAAAATTCGTCACGGAAGCAGAGCGCAGAGTCAGGATGGCCGAGCGGTCCAAGGCGCTGCGTTCAGGTCGCAGTCTCCACTGGAGGCGTGGGTTCAAATCCCACTTCTGACAGCAGAAGATGTCCAAGAAGCTTTGGCTTTTCATGAACATGCACAAGCAGTTGCGGTCGTAATCGTGGAAGTAGTCAAGAGGTTAGTAATTATGAACTGCACTTTTTCCCGATCTAAAGTCATCTAAGTAAAGGCAGTGTCCTTCTCACTGCCTTGAGAAGGACACGGGTCACAATGGATTTGAAGGGGTATAAGGCAACCATGACTTGAAAACGGGCCGTTCCACGGCCACTAATGGACCGACAAGTCGGCTATATGAGCCACACATCGACGAGGATGGGATTCGAACCCACGCGTGCAAAGCACAATGGATTAGCAGTCCATCGCCTTAACCACTCGGCCACCTCGTCTGAAACAAATGCTACTTTGAAGCTAAGCTACATGCAAATGTTATGCTAACACCAGCCAGGTGCTAATATTAAGCCGTATGATGTGTGCGCTAATACTCCACTCTCAAAGCGGCTGAAAGAGCCATTCGGCTGACATGTGGAAGAGAGCCTATCGGGAAGGCGCAGATAGAAACAATTGCATTGGCCGGGAATGGAACCCGGGCCTCCCGCGTGGCAGGCGAGAATCCTACCACTGGACCACCAATGCACATTTTCAAGTGTTTTTGACCCTCAAAACGGGGCCACCCTAAACTGAGAGGTTAAATCAAAAAGAACGGTGATCCCCGAGCCCCCATATGAACATTTTAACTACCCATTGGAGACTCCCAAATGGCCCGTACGGGGATCGAACCCGTGACCTTGGCGTTATTAGCACCACGCTCTAACCAGCTGAGCTAACCGGCCAGCGCAAGAAAGCATGTATTTTGGGGTGCCGGGCATCAAGTGCTTCTTTTCATAGAGGTTGGGTGGGCCAGGAAAATGGCGACCGCACTTATGCACGTGTTAGAAAATGCAAGTGATCTCCCCGTCGGGGAATCGAACCCCGGTCTTCCGCGTGACAGGCGGAGATACTGTCCACTATACTAACGAGGACAAAAAAGAGGTTTTCCCTTGGGGAAAAAAAATAAATCCTCTTCATTATTTATAGTCTGATACACAACTTGAAATCATCAAGTTAAACACACTTTGATGATAATGCCTGCCTGCCTGCCTGCTTCATCAAGTTAAACACACTTTGCCCTAACGTATGATGGCTGAGGTGTCAGAAATCAAAATGTGATCATTATCATTGGGTGGGAGTCCAAAATTCGTCACGGAAGCAGAGCGCAGAGTCAGGATGGCCGAGCGGTCCAAGGCGCTGCGTTCAGGTCGCAGTCTCCACTGGAGGCGTGGGTTCGAATCCCACTTCTGACAGCAGAAGATGTCCAAGAAGCTTTGGCTTTTCATGAACATGCACAAGCAGTTGCGGTCGTAATCGTGGAAGTAGTCAAGAGGTTAGTAATTATGAACTGCACTTTTTCCCGATCTAAAGTCATCTAAGTAAAGGCAGTGTCCTTCTCACTGCCTTGAGAAGGACACGGGTCACAATGGATTTGAAGGGGTATAAGGCAACCATGACTTGAAAACGGGCCATTCCACGGCCACTAACGGACCGACAAGTCGGCTATATGAGCCACACATCGACGAGGATGGGATTCGAACCCACGCGTGCAAAGCACAATGGATTAGCAGTCCATCGCCTTAACCACTCGGCTGAAACAAATGCTACTTTGAAGCTAAGCTACATGCAAATGTTATGCTAACACCAGCCAGGTGCTAATATTAAGCCGTATGATGTGTGCGCTAATACTCCACTCTCAAAGCGGCTGAAAGAGCCATTCGGCTGACATGTGGAAGAGAGCCTATCGGGAAGGCGCAGATAGAAACAATTGCATTGGCCGGGAATGGAACCCGGGCCTCCCGCGTGGCAGGCGAGAATCCTACCACTGGACCACCAATGCACATTTTCAAGTGTTTTTGACCCTCAAAACGGGGCCACCCTAAACTGAGAGGTTAAATCAAAAAGAACGGTGATCCCCGAGCCCCCATATGAACATTTTAACTACCCATTGGAGACTCCCAAATGGCCCGTACGGGGATCGAACCCGTGACCTTGGCGTTATTAGCACCACGCTCTAACCAGCTGAGCTAACCGGCCAGCGCAAGAAAGCATGTATTTTGGGGTGCCGGGCATCAAGTGCTTCTTTTCATAGAGGTTGGGTGGGCCAGGAAAATGGCGACCGCACTTATGCACGTGTTAGAAAATGCAAGTGATCTCCCCGTCGGGGAATCGAACCCCGGTCTTCCGCGTGACAGGCGGAGATACTGTCCACTATACTAACGAGGACAAAAAAGAGGTTTTCCCTTGGGGAAAAAAAATAAATCCTCTTCATTATTTATAGTCTGATACACAACTTGAAATCATCAAGTTAAACACACTTTGCCCTAACGTATGATGATAATGCCTGCCTGCCTGCCTGCTTCATCAAGTTAAACACACTTTGCCCTAACGTATGATGGCTGAGGTGTCAGAAATCAAAATGTGATCATTATCATTGGGTGGGAGTCCAAAATTCGTCACGGAAGCAGAGCGCAGAGTCAGGATGGCCGAGCGGTCCAAGGCGCTGCGTTCAGGTCGCAGTCTCCACTGGAGGCGTGGGTTCAAATCCCACTTCTGACAGCAGAAGATGTCCAAGAAGCTTTGGCTTTTCATGAACATGCACAAGCAGTTGCGGTCGTAATCGTGGAAGTAGTCAAGAGGTTAGTAATTATGAACTGCACTTTTTCCCGATCTAAAGTCATCTAAGTAAAGGCAGTGTCCTTCTCACTGCCTTGAGAAGGACACGGGTCACAATGGATTTGAAGGGGTATAAGGCAACCATGACTTGAAAACGGGCCGTTCCACGGCCACTAATGGACCGACAAGTCGGCTATATGAGCCACACATCGACGAGGATGGGATTCGAACCCACGCGTGCAAAGCACAATGGATTAGCAGTCCATCGCCTTAACCACTCGGCCACCTCGTCTGAAACAAACGCTACTTTGAAGCTAAGCTACATGCAAATGTTATGCTAACACCAGCCAGGTGCTAATATTAAGCCGTATGATGTGTGCGCTAATACTCCACTCTCAAAGCGGCTGAAAGAGACATTCGGCTGACATGTGGAAGAGAGCCTATCGGGAAGGCGCAGATAGAAACAATTGCATTGGCCGGGAATGGAACCCGGGCCTCCCGCGTGGCAGGCGAGAATCCTACCACTGGACCACCAATGCACATTTTCAAGTGTTTTTGACCCTCAAAACGGGGCCACCCTAAACTGAGAGGTTAAATCAAAAAGAACGGTGATCCCCGAGCCCCCATATGAACATTTTAACTACCCATTGGAGACTCCCAAATGGCCCGTACGGGGATCAAACCCGTGACCTTGGCGTTATTAGCACCACGCTCTAACCAGCTGAGCTAACCGGCCAGCGCAAGAAAGCATGTATTTTGGGGTGCCGGGCATCAAGTGCTTCTTTTCATAGAGGTTGGGTGGGCCAGGAAAATGGCGACCGCACTTATGCACGTGTTAGAAAATGCAAGTGATCTCCCCGTCGGGGAATCGAACCCCGGTCTTCCGCGTGACAGGCGGAGATACTGTCCACTATACTAACGAGGACAAAAAAGAGGTTTTCCCTTGGGGAAAAAAAATAAATCCTCTTCATTATTTATAGTCTGATACACAACTTGAAATCATCAAGTTAAACACACTTTGCCCTAACGTATGATGATAATGCCTGCCTGCCTGCCTGCTTCATCAAGTTATTTTTTTTTTATTTATTTATTTATTTGAGCAGTTTGTCTGCTCAAAGGGAGTGGGCCGAAGCCAAAGGCTTATAAGCGCCCATCCCAGAATAAAACAATAACATATACATATAACACATCACAAACAAGGGAACATGGGCAAGGCAAGAACAAGCAACAAGAACAACAATTAAATAAAGAAACAACAGCAGAAGAATGCAAAACGAGATCTTGATACTTCCCAGTTGTCATTACCATTCTCAGTATAATTTTAATTTGGGTTTAAATTATCATCATCATTATTATTATCATTATCATTATTATTACCATTTCCACCATGGTGAGGAATTTCCCAAATCCCTCACCCATTCTTCACAAGTTTTTAATTCACACATTCTCTTACCTTCGTTTCGTCCTTTATTCATTGTAAACTTACGTGCTTTTCCTCATGAAAGTATACTGTTTATTTTGGTCCACGACCCTTTAAATACTCTTTATTTGGGTCCGCGACCCTTTAAATACTCTTTATTTGGGTCCGCGACCCTTTAAATACTCTTTATTTGGGTCCACGACCCTTTAAATACTCTTTATTTGGGTCCACGACCCTTTAAGTACACTTTATTTGGGTCCACGACCCTGGGTCCACGACCCTTTAAGTACACTTTATTTGGGTCCACGACCCTGGGTCCACGACCCTTTAAATACTCTTTATTTGGGTCCACGACCCTGGGTCCACGACCCTTTAAATACACTTTATTTGGGTCCACGACCCTGGGTCCACGACCCTTTAAGTACTCTTTATTTGGGTCCACGACCCTGGGTCCACGACCCTTTAAGTACTCTTGTGGGTCCTCGACCCTTTAAGTTCTACAGTCCCCAACTCTGTAGTATTTGTTCCGTGTGTCCACGGATCTGGGAGGTCCTAGCCACGTACCTTACGGCTTTTAGAGGGATGAACCCAACGCGTAGTCCTATAACTCTGTTACCTTAACTCTTCCGTTATTTTTACGACTCTTCTATCTTCCACCATCAATTCACAGATTTAAACCATTCAACTTATATATTTATTTAATTGAATTATATGTGAAGTATGATGTAAGCCCTGCATAGTGTAGTGCATTAAAAAGCCAGAGTGTAGAGCGGGCCAGTTGAAGAGGGCAGTAGCTCCCCACTAACAAACCCCCACATGACTGCCCTAACAGCTGATTTTGTAAATGATGTTCCTATGCTGAGTGGTGCATCCGCCAATGTTCCTTTTTGACTACAATAGATTACCAATTTTCCGCCTGGTTTTGTGCCTCTTTGACGACACACTCTCAGGTATTCCGCCTTTAGCTGGGGAAAGGGATGTCCCCTTACTAGCCCCTCACAACTGTTTTGGTTATCCACCCTTATCATAATTGGTATCATTGTCATTAAAAGACAAGGTTTAGAGCCTGTTGGGAGGATTCCTCTCAACAGATCCATAACCTGCCAACCCTAATTCTCCATTTGTAATTTGAGCGATAGAATGACAACCGTTCCAAGTAGCAACCCTCTTTGATTATAGAGGAACAATCTTAATTATATCTGACCTTTACAGCACTTTGTAGCACCCATTAGCAATCAAGTCAAGTGCTCATTTCCTCCTTCTGGTACTTTGACCATACAATTTTTTTATATCTTGATTTGAAATTATGAATATTTGGACATTGTTTTAATTCTGCCCCCAATTTGTTCCAGAGTTTAACTCCACATACAGACACACACATACTTTTCCTAGTGGAAGACACTGCTTGAACCTTAAAGTTATCACACCCCCTCAGGTTATATCCCCCTTCTCTGCGTGCAAAAAGCATTTGCATCCTTGCAGGTAGTACATTTTTGTTGGCTTTAAATAGAAGTTGAGCAGTAGAGAAATCAACTAAGTCATTCATTTTTAACAGTTTAGACTTCAGAAATAATATATTAGTGTGATCACAATATCCTACTTTGTGTATAATTCTTACAGCCCGTTTTTGGAGCATAACAAGGGGGTGTAATGAGCTTTTATAGTTATTTCCCCAAACTTCTACACAGTAATTTAGATATGGCAAGACTAATGAACTATATAATAGAAATAATGCATTGTAATTTAAGAAAAACTTTGCTTTATTAATGATTGAAATACTTTTGGAGACTTTACCTTTTATGTGTCTTATGTGTGGTTTCCAGCTTAATTTACTGTCAATGGTGACTCCTAAGAATTTAATTTCTGATACTGTATCTAAAACTACACCGTCTATAATTACTGAGTCTGGTTTTCCATGATAATTACCGAAAAACATTACTTTTGTTTTATTTAGGTTGAGGGACAATTTGTTATTGTCCATCCATGTTTTTAATTTCCTTAATTCACAGTTTATGTTAGTTACTAAAGTACTATAATTGTCATTTGAATAGAAAATGTTTGTGTCATCTGCAAAAATCACTAATTTTAATAATTTAGACACATTAAAAATGTCATTAATATATAAGTTGAACAATTTTGGTCCTAAAACCGATCCCTGTGGGACCCCACAACTAATGTCCAAACACCCTGATGTAAACTCCCCCATCTTCACATACTGTTGTCTCCCATTTAAATAGCTTTGCATCCAGCTCAAAGCCACTCCCCTTATGCCATATCTGTCTAATTTTTTTAGTAATATTGAGTGATTTAGTGTATCAAATGCTTTTTTCAAGTCAATGAATATTCCAGCTGCATGTTTCTTTCCCTCTAAGCTATTAGTAACCTCTTCTATTGCATCGATGATGGCCATTGAAGTTGACCTTGCTGCCCTAAACCCGTACTGACCTTCATTAATTAGTTTATGCTTATCTATGAAATTATCCATTCTGCTGTTGTAAAGTTTCTCTAAAATTTTGGAAAACTGGGGGAGCAGAGAGACAGGTCTATAGTTGGTGAAGATGTGTTTGTTCCCATTTTTATGTATAGGTATAACTTTTGCAGTTTTCATTTTATTTGGAAATGTTCCTGTTTGAAACGATAAGTTGCATATGTAAGTTAATGGTTTCACGATACTGTATATAATTTGTTTAACCAGTGTCATATCTATATCAAAACAATCTGTAGACGATTTGTTCTTACACCCGTTAACGACATCTATTATTTCTGTTTCAGTTACTCCAGACAAAAACATCGTTTTTGAATTAATGTCTATCAATGACTCCATTTCGTTGTTACTACACACCGGAATCTCTGCTGCCAGATCCGGTCCAACATTTACAAAAAAACTATTAAAGTTTTCTACAATATCATTCATATTATGATTGTCATTGGTCCCATCAGTGAAATAGTTTGGATATGAATTATTTGTTGCATTACCTTTGATTATAGTGTTTAGTATTCCCCATACCCCTTTCATGTTATTCTTGCTTTTATACAACAGATCGGCATAATATAGTTTCTTAGCCTTCCTTAATATATTGGTCAGTTTATTTTTATATATTTTATATCTACTTTCAGAATCCTCGGTTCTTAGTCTAATGAATTGTCTATATAGAGTGTTTTTCTTCTTACAAGCATTTTGTAAACCCTTGGTTAGCCACGGACATTTAGTCATTTTGTTGTTTTTACTGTATTTCTGAATTGGACAGTTTTTATTGTATGCTACACTGAAAATTTCCATGAAAGTATCGTACGCACCGTCTACATCATTCTTGTTATATACCTCGTTCCAATCTTGTTTTGTTAAGTCACTATAGAGTGAGTAAATTGTATCCTCAGTTCTTCGCTGCGTTCAGGTTGCAGTCTCCACTGGAGGCGTGGGTTCAAATCCCACTTCTGACAGCAGAAGATGTCCAAGAAGCTTTGGCTTTTCATGAACATGCACAAGCAGTTGCGGTCGTAATCGTGGAAGTAGTCAAGAGGTTAGTAATTATGAACTGCACTTTTTCCCGATCTAAAGTCATCTAAGTAAAGGCAGTGTCCTTCTCACTGCCTTGAGAAGGACACGGGTCACAATGGATTTGAAGGGGTATAAGGCAACCATGACTTGAAAACGGGCCGTTCCACGGCCACTAATGGACCGACAAGTCGGCTATATGAGCCACACATCGACGAGGATGGGATTCGAACCCACGCGTGCAAAGCACAATGGATTAGCAGTCCATCGCCTTAACCACTCGGCCACCTCGTCTGAAACAAATGCTACTTTGAAGCTAAGCTACATGCAAATGTTATGCTAACACCAGCCAGGTGCTAATATTAAGCCGTATGATGTGTGCGCTAATACTCCACTCTCAAAGTGGCTGAAAGAGCCATTCGGCTGACATGTGGAAGAGAGCCTATCGGGAAGGCGCAGATAGAAACAATTGCATTGGCCGGGAATGGAACCCGGGCCTCCCGCGTGGCAGGCGAGAATCCTACCACTGGACCACCAATGCACATTTTCTAATGTTTTTGACCCTCAAAACGGGGCCACCCTAAACTGAGAGGTTAAATCAAAAAGAACGGTGATCCCCGAGCCCCCATATGAACATTTTAACTACCCATTGGAGACTCCCAAATGGCCCGTACGGGGATCGAACCCGTGACCTTGGCGTTATTAGCACCACGCTCTAACCAGCTGAGCTAACCGGCCAGCGCAAGAAAGCATGTATTTTGGGGTGCCGGGCATCAAGTGCTTCTTTTCATAGAGGTTGGGTGGGCCAGGAAAATGGCGACCGCACTTATGCACGTGTTAGAAAATGCAAGTGATCTCCCCTGTCCACTATACTAACGAGGACAAAAAAGAGGTTTTCCCTTGGGGAAAAAAAATAAATCCTCTTCATTATTTATAGTCTGATACACAACTTGAAATCATCAAGTTAAACACACTTTGCCCTAACGTATGATGATAATGCCTGCCTGCCTGCCTGCTTCATCAAGTTAAACACACTTTGCCCTAACGTATGATGGCTGAGGTGTCAGAAATCAAAATGTGATCATTATCATTGGGTGGGAGTCCAAAATTCGTCACGGAAGCAGAGCGCAGAGTCAGGATGGCCGAGCGGTCCAAGGCGCTGCGTTCAGGTCGCAGTCTCCACTGGAGGCGTGGGTTCAAATCCCACTTCTGACAGCAGAAGATGTCCAAGAAGCTTTGGCTTTTCATGAACATGCACAAGCAGTTGCGGTCGTAATCGTGGAAGTAGTCAAGAGGTTAGTAATTATGAACTGCACTTTTTCCCGATCTAAAGTCATCTAAGTAAAGGCAGTGTCCTTCTCACTGCCTTGAGAAGGACACGGGTCACAATGGATTTGAAGGGGTATAAGGCAACCATGACTTGAAAAAGGGCCGTTCCACGGCCACTAATGGACCGACAAGTCGGCTATATGAGCCACACATCGACGAGGATGGGATTCGAACCCACGCGTGCAAAGCACAATGGATTAGCAGTCCATCGCCTTAACCACTCGGCCACCTCGTCTGAAACAAATGCTACTTTGAAGCTAAGCTACATGCAAATGTTATGCTAACACCAGCCAGGTGCTAATATTAAGCCGTATGATGTGTGCGCTAATACTCCACTCTCAAAGCGGCTGAAAGAGCCATTCCCGCGTGGCAGGCTGAGGTTGGGTGGGCCAGGAAAATGGCGACCGCACTTATGCACGTGTTAGAAAATGCAAGTGATCTCCCCGTCGGGGAATCGAACCCCGGTCTTACGCGTGACAGGCGGAGATACTGTCCACTATACTAACGAGGACAAAAAAGAGGTTTTCCCTTGGGGAAAAAAAATAAATCCTCTTCATTATTTATAGTCTGATACACAACTTGAAATCATCAAGTTAAACACACTTTGCCCTAACGTATGATGATAATGCCTGCCTGCCTGCCTGCTTCATCAAGTTAAACACACTTTGCCCTAACGTATGATGGCTGAGGTGTCAGAAATCAAAATGTGATCATTATCATTGGGTGGGAGTCCAAAATTCGTCACGGAAGCAGAGCGCAGAGTCAGGATGGCCGAGCGGTCCAAGGCGCTGCGTTCAGGTCGCAGTCTCCACTGTCCACTATACTAACGAGGACAAAAAAGAGGTTTTCCCTTGGGGAAAAAAAATAAATCCTCTTCATTATTTATAGTCTGATACACAACTTGAAATCATCAAGTTAAACACACTTTGGATGGCCGAGCGGTCCAAGGCGCTGCGTTCAGGTCGCAGTCTCCACTGGAGGCGTGGGTTCAAATCCCACTTCTGACAGCAGAAGATGTCCAAGAAGCTTTGGCTTTTCATGAACATGCACAAGCAGTTGCGGTCGTAATCGTGGAAGTAGTCAAGAGGTTAGTAATTATGAACTGCACTTTTTCCCGATCTAAAGTCATCTAAGTAAAGGCAGTGTCCTTCTCACTGCCTTGAGAAGGACACGGGTCACAATGGATTTGAAGGGGTATAAGGCAACCATGACTTGAAAACGGGCCGTTCCACGGCCACTAATGGACCGACAAGTCGGCTATATGAGCCACACATCGACGAGGATGGGATTCGAACCCACGCGTGCAAAGCACAATGGATTAGCAGTCCATCGCCTTAACCACTCGGCCACCTCGTCTGAAACAAATGCTACTTTGAAGCTAAGCTACATGCAAATGTTATGCTAACACCAGCCAGGTGCTAATATTAAGCCGTATGATGTGTGCGCTAATACTCCACTCTCAAAGCGGCTGAAAGAGCCATTCGGGCTGACATGTGGAAGAGAGCCTATCGGGAAGGCGCAGATAGAAACAATTGCATTGGCCGGGAATGGAACCCGGGCCTCCCGCGTGGCAGGCGAGAATCCTACCACTGGACCACCAATGCACATTTTCAAGTGTTTTTGACCCTCAAAACGGGGCCACCCTAAACTGAGAGGTTAAATCAAAAAGAACGGTGATCCCCGAGCCCCCATATGAACATTTTAACTACCCATTGGAGACTCCCAAATGGCCCGTACGGGGATCGAACCCGTGACCTTGGCGTTATTAGCACCACGCTCTAACCAGCTGAGCTAACCGGCCAGCGCAAGAAAGCATGTATTTTGGGGTGCCGGGCATCAAGTGCTTCTTTTCATAGAGGTTGGGTGGGCCAGGAAAATGGCGACCGCACTTATGCACGTGTTAGAAAATGCAAGTGATCTCCCCGTCGGGGAATCGAACCCCGGTCTTCCGCGTGACAGGCGGAGATACTGTCCACTATACTAACGAGGACAAAAAAGAGGTTTTCCCTTGGGGAAAAAAAATAAATCCTCTTCATTATTTATAGTCTGATACACAACTTGAAATCATCAAGTTAAACACACTTTGCCCTAACGTATGATGATAACGCCTGCCTGCCTGCCTGCTTCATCAAGTTAAACACACTTTGCCCTAACGTATGATGGCTGAGGTGTCAGAAATCAAAATGTGATCATTATCATTGGGTGGGAGTCCAAAATTCGTCACGGAAGCAGAGCGCAGAGTCAGGATGGCCGAGCGGTCCAAGGCGCTGCGTTCAGGTCGCAGTCTCCACTGGAGGCGTGGGTTCAAATCCCACTTCTGACAGCAGAAGATGTCCAAGAAGCTTTGGCTTTTCATGAACATGCACAAGCAGTTGCGGTCGTAATCGTGGAAGTAGTCAAGAGGTTCGTAATTATGAACTGCACTTTTTCCCGATCTAAAGTCATCTAAGTAAAGGCAGTGTCCTTCTCACTGCCTTGAGAAGGACACGGGTCACAATGGATTTGAAGGGGTATAAGGCAACCATGACTTGAAAACGGGCCGTTCCACGGCCACTAATGGACCGACAAGTCGGCTATATGAGCCACACATCGACGAGGATGGGATTCGAACACACGCGTGCAAAGCACAATGGATTAGCAGTCCATCGCCTTAACCACTCGGCCACCTCGTCTGAAACAAATGCTACTTTGAAGCTAAGCTACATGCAAATGTTATGCTAACACCAGCCAGGTGCTAATATTAAGCCGTATGATGTGTGCGCTAATACTCCACTCTCAAAGCGGCTGAAAGAGCCATTCGGCTGACATGTGGAAGAGAGCCTATCGGGAAGGCGCAGATAGAAACAATTGCATTGGCCGGGAATGGAACCCGGGCCTCCCGCGTGGCAAGCGAGAATCCTACCACTGGACCACCAATGCACATTTTCAAGTGTTTTTGACCCTCAAAACGGGGCCACCCTAAACTGAGAGGTTAAATCAAAAAGAACGGTGATCCCCGAGCCCCCATATGAACATTTTAACTACCCATTGGAGACTCCCAAATGGCCCGTACGGGGATCGAACCCGTGACCTTGGCGTTATTAGCACCACGCTCTAGCCAGCTGAGCTAACCGGCCAGCGCAAGAAAGCATGAATTTTGGGGTGCCGGGCATCAAGTGCTTCTTTTCATAGAGGTTGGGTGGGCCAGGAAAATGGCGACCGCACTTATGCACGTGTTAGAAAATGCAAGTGATCTCCCCGTCGGGGAATCGAACCCCGGTCTTCCGCGTGACAGGCGGAGATACTGTCCACTATACTAACGAGGACAAAAAAGAGGTTTTCCCTTGGGGAAAAAAAATAAATCCTCTTCATTATTTATAGTCTGATACACAACTTGAAATCATCAAGTTAAACACACTTTGCCCTAACGTATGATGATAACGCCTGCCTGCCTGCCTGCTTCATCAAGTTAAACACACTTTGCCCTAACGTATGATGGCTGAGGTGTCAGAAATCAAAATGTGATCATTATCATTGGGTGGGAGTCCAAAATTCGTCACGGAAGCAGAGCGCAGAGTCAGGATGGCCGAGCGGTCCAAGGCGCTGCGTTCAGGTCGCAGTCTCCACTGGAGGCGTGGGTTCAAATCCCACTTCTGACAGCAGAAGATGTCCAAGAAGCTTTGGCTTTTCATGAACATGCACAAGCAGTTGCGGTCGTAATCGTGGAAGTAGTCAAGAGGTTCGTAATTATGAACTGCACTTTTTCCCGATCTAAAGTCATCTAAGTAAAGGCAGTGTCCTTCTCACTGCCTTGAGAAGGACACGGGTCACAATGGATTTGAAGGGGTATAAGGCAACCATGACTTGAAAACGGGCCGTTCCACGGCCACTAATGGACCGACAAGTCGGCTATATGAGCCACACATCGACGAGGATGGGATTCGAACACACGCGTGCAAAGCACAATGGATTAGCAGTCCATCGCCTTAACCACTCGGCCACCTCGTCTGAAACAAATGCTACTTTGAAGCTAAGCTACATGCAAATGTTATGCTAACACCAGCCAGGTGCTAATATTAAGCCGTATGATGTGTGCGCTAATACTCCACTCTCAAAGCGGCTGAAAGAGCCATTCGGCTGACATGTGGAAGAGAGCCTATCGGGAAGGCGCAGATAGAAACAATTGCATTGGCCGGGAATGGAACCCGGGCCTCCCGCGTGGCAGGCGAGAATCCTACCAATGGACCACCAATGCACATTTTCAAGTGTTTTTGACCCTCAAAACGGGGCCACCCTAAACTGAGAGGTTAAATCAAAATGAACGGTGATCCCCGAGCCCCCATATGAACATTTTAACTACCCATTGGAGACTCCCAAATGGCCCGTACGGGGATCGAACCCGTGACCTTGGCGTTATTAGCACCACGCTCTAACCAGCTGAGCTAACCGGCCAGCGCAAGAAAGCATGAATTTTGGGGTGCCGGGCATCAAGTGCTTCTTTTCATAGAGGTTGGGTGGGCCAGGAAAATGGCGACCGCACTTATGCACGTGTTAGAAAATGCAAGTGATCTCCCCGTCGGGGAATCGAACCCCGGTCTTCCGTGTGACAGGCGGAGATACTGTCCACTATACTAACGAGGACAAAAAAGAGGTTTTCCCTTGGGGAAAAAAAATAAATCCTCTTCATTATTTATAGTCTGATACACAACTTGAAATCATCAAGTTAAACACACTTTGCCCTAACGTATGATGATAATGCCTGCCTGCCTGCCTGCTTCATCAAGTTAAACACACTTTGCCCTAACGTATGATGGCTGAGGTGTCAGAAATCAAAATGTGATCATTATCATTGGGTGGGAGTCCAAAATTCGTCACGGAAGCAGAGCGCAGAGTCAGGATGGCCGAGCGGTCCAAGGCGCTGCGTTCAGGTCGCAGTCTCCACTGGAGGCGTGGGTTCAAATCCCACTTCTGACAGCAGAAGATGTCCAAGAAGCTTTGGCTTTTCATGAACATGCACAAGCAGTTGCGGTCGTAATCGTGGAAGTAGTCAAGAGGTTAGTAATTATGAACTGCACTTTTTCCCGATCTAAAGTCATCTAAGTAAAGGCAGTGTCCTTCTCACTGCCTTGAGAAGGACACGGGTCACAATGGATTTGAAGGGGTATAAGGCAACCATGACTTGAAAACGGGCCGTTCCACGGCCACTAATGGACCGACAAGTCGGCTATATGAGCCACACATCGACGAGGATGGGATTCGAACCCACGCGTGCAAAGCACAATGGATTAGCAGTCCATCGCCTTAACCACTCGGCCACCTCGTCTGAAACAAATGCTACTTTGAAGCTAAGCTACATGCAAATGTTATGCTAACACCAGCCAGGTGCTAATATTAAGCCGTATGATGTGTGCGCTAATACTCCACTCTCAAAGCGGCTGAAAGAGCCATTCGGCTGACATGTGGAAGAGAGCCTATCGGGAAGGCGCAGATAGAAACAATTGCATTGGCCGGGAATGGAACCCGGGCCTCCCGCGTGGCAAGCGAGAATCCTACCACTGGACCACCAATGCACATTTTCAAGTGTTTTTGACCCTCAAAACGGGGCCACCCTAAACTGAGAGGTTAAATCAAAAAGAACGGTGATCCCCGAGCCCCCATATGAACATTTTAACTACCCATTGGAGACTCCCAAATGGCCCGTACGGGGATCAAACCCGTGACCTTGGCGTTATTAGCACCACGCTCTAACCAGCTGAGCTAACCGGCCAGCGCAAGAAAGCATGTATTTTGGGGTGCCGGGCATCAAGTGCTTCTTTTCATAGAGGTTGGGTGGGCCAGGAAAATGGCGACCGCACTTATGCACGTGTTAGAAAATGCAAGTGATCTCCCCGTCGGGGAATCGAACCCCGGTCTTCCGCGTGACAGGCGGAGATACTGTCCACTATACTAACGAGGACAAAAAAGAGGTTTTCCCTTGGGGAAAAAAAATAAATCCTCTTCATTATTTATAGTCTGATACACAACTTGAAATCATCAAGTTAAACACACTTTGCCCTAACGTATGATGATAATGCCTGCCTGCCTGCCTGCTTCATCAAGTTAAACACACTTTGCCCTAACGTATGATGGCTGAGGTGTCAGAAATCAAAATGTGATCATTATCATTGGGTGGGAGTCCAAAATTCGTCACGGAAGCAGAGCGCAGAGTCAGGATGGCCGAGCGGTCCAAGGCGCTGCGTTCAGGTCGCAGTCTCCACTGGAGGCGTGGGTTCAAATCCCACTTCTGACAGCAGAAGATGTCCAAGAAGCTTTGGCTTTTCATGAACATGCACAAGCAGTTGCGGTCGTAATCGTGGAAGTAGTCAAGAGGTTAGTAATTATGAACTGCACTTTTTCCCGATCTAAAGTCATCTAAGTAAAGGCAGTGTCCTTCTCACTGCCTTGAGAAGGACACGGGTCACAATGGATTTGAAGGGGTATAAGGCAACCATGACTTGAAAACGGGCCGTTCCACGGCCACTAATGGACCGACAAGTCGGCTATATGAGCCACACATCGACGAGGATGGGATTCGAACCCACGCGTGCAAAGCACAATGGATTAGCAGTCCATCGCCTTAACCACTCGGCCACCTCGTCTGAAACAAATGCTACTTTGAAGCTAAGCTACATGCAAATGTTATGCTAACACCAGCCAGGTGCTAATATTAAGCCGTATGATGTGTGCGCTAATACTCCACTCTCAAAGCGGCTGAAAGAGCCATTCGGGCTGACATGTGGAAGAGAGCCTATCGGGAAGGCGCAGATAGAAACAATTGCATTGGCCGGGAATGGAACCCGGGCCTCCCGCGTGGCAGGCGAGAATCCTACCACTGGACCACCAATGCACATTTTCAAGTGTTTTTGACCCTCAAAACGGGGCCACCCTAAACTGAGAGGTTAAATCAAAAAGAACGGTGATCCCCGAGCCCCCATATGAACATTTTAACTACCCATTGGAGACTCCCAAATGGCCCGTACGGGGATCGAACCCGTGACCTTGACGTTATTAGCACCACGCTCTAACCAGCTGAGCTAACCGGCCAGCGCAAGAAAGCATGTATTTTGGGGTGCCGGGCATCAAGTGCTTCTTTTCATAGAGGTTGGGTGGGCCAGGAAAATGGCGACCGCACTTATGCACGTGTTAGAAAATGCAAGTGATCTCCCCGTCGGGGAATCGAACCCCGGTCTTCCGCGTGACAGGCGGAGATACTGTCCACTATACTAACGAGGACAAAAAAGAGGTTTTCCCTTGGGGAAAAAAAATAAATCCTCTTCATTATTTATAGTCTGATACACAACTTGAAATCATCAAGTTAAACACACTTTGCCCTAACGTATGATGATAATGCCTGCCTGCCTGCCTGCTTCATCAAGTTAAACACACTTTGCCCTAACGTATGATGGCTGAGGTGTCAGAAATCAAAATGTGATCATTATCATTGGGTGGGAGTCCAAAATTCGTCACGGAAGCAGAGCGCAGAGTCAGGATGGCCGAGCGGTCCAAGGCGCTGCGTTCAGGTCGCAGTCTCCACTGGAGGCGTGGGTTCAAATCCCACTTCTGACAGCAGAAGATGTCCAAGAAGCTTTGGCTTTTCATGAACATGCACAAGCAGTTGCGGTCGTAATCGTGGAAGTAGTCAAGAGGTTAGTAATTATGAACTGCACTTTTTCCCGATCTAAAGTCATCTAAGTAAAGGCAGTGTCCTTCTCACTGCCTTGAGAAGGACACGGGTCACAATGGATTTGAAGGGGTATAAGGCAACCATGACTTGAAAACGGGCCGTTCCACGGCCACTAATGGACCGACAAGTCGGCTATATGAGCCACACATCGACGAGGATGGGATTCGAACCCACGCGTGCAAAGCACAATGGATTAGCAGTCCATCGCCTTAACCACTCGGCCACCTCGTCTGAAACAAATGCTACTTTGAAGCTAAGCTACATGCAAATGTTATGCTAACACCAGCCAGGTGCTAATATTAAGCCGTATGATGTGTGCGCTAATACTCCACTCTCAAAGCGGCTGAAAGAGACATTCGGCTGACATGTGGAAGAGAGCCTATCGGGAAGGCGCAGATAGAAACAATTGCATTGGCCGGGAATGGAACCCGGGCCTCCCGCGTGGCAGGCGAGAATCCTACCACTGGACCACCAATGCACATTTTCAAGTGTTTTTGACCCTCAAAACGGGGCCACCCTAAACTGAGAGGTTAAATCAAAAAGAACGGTGATCCCCGAGCCCCCATATGAACATTTTAACTACCCATTGGAGACTCCCAAATGGCCCGTACGGGGATCGAACCCGTGACCTTGGCGTTATTAGCACCACGCTCTAACCAGCTGAGCTAAACGGCCAGTGCAAGAAAGCATGTATTTTGGGGTGCCAGACATCAAGTGCTTCTTTTCATAGAGGTTGGGTGGGCCAGGAAAATGGCGACCGCACTTATGCACGTGTTAGAAAATGCAAGTGATCTCCCCGTCGGGGAATCGAACCCCGGTCTTCCGCGTGACAGGCGGAGATACTGTCCACTATACTAACGAGGACAAAAAAGAGGTTTTCCCTTGGGGAAAAAAAATAAATCCTCTTCATTATTTATAGTCTGATACACAACTTGAAATCATCAAGTTAAACACACTTTGCCCTAACGTATGATGATAACGCCTGCCTGCCTGCCTGCTTCATCAAGTTAAACACACTTTGCCCTAACGTATGATGGCTGAGGTGTCAGAAATCAAAATGTGATCATTATCATTGGGTGGGAGTCCAAAATTCGTCACGGAAGCAGAGCGCAGAGTCAGGATGGCCGAGCGGTCCAAGGCGCTGCGTTCAGGTCGCAGTCTCCACTGGAGGCGTGGGTTCAAATCCCACTTCTGACAGCAGAAGATGTCCAAGAAGCTTTGGCTTTTCATGAACATGCACAAGCAGTTGCAGTCGTAATCGTGGAAGTAGTCAAGAGGTTAGTAATTATGAACTGCACTTTTTCCCGATCTAAAGTCATCTAAGTAAAGGCAGTGTCCTTCTCACTGCCTTGAGAAGGACACGGGTCACAATGGATTTGAAGGGGTATAAGGCAACCATCCCAGATAGCAAGCGGATGTGGGCCACATGTGGCAAAAATGTGGATCTTATGGCATTTGTACGGCCCGTATGAACCAGATCTCAGCCAGACGTGGGCCACATTTGGCATACTATAAGTGGCCCAAATATGAACATACAATCATGGGCCACTTGTGGCAAATATATGGCAGTTGTGGAACTGAAATATGGTGGCTGAAACTGATATCAGCCATTAGTGGGCCACATTTGGCATACTATAAGTGGCCCAAATATAGCAATTAATATATGGGCCACTTGTGGCAAATATATGGCTGTTCTGGAACTGAAAAATGGTGGCTAAAACCGATGTTAGCCATTAGTGGGCCACATTTGGCATACTATCAGTGGCCCAAATATGAACATACAATCATGGGCCACTTGTGGCAAATATATGGCAGTTGTGGAACTGAAATATGGTGGCTGAAACAGATATCAGCCATTAGTGGGCCACATTTGGCATACTATAAGTGGCCCAAATATAGCAATTAATATATGGGCCACTTGTGGCAAATATATGGCTGTTCTGGAACTGAAAAATGGTGGCTAAAACCGATGTTAGCCATTAGTGGGCCACATTTGGCATACTATCAGTGGCCCAAATATGAACATACAATCATGGGCCACTTGTGGCAAATATATGGCAGTTGTGGAACTGAAATATGGTGGCTGAAACAGATATCAGCCATTAGTGGGCCACATTTGGCATACTATAAGTGGCCCAAATATAGCAATTAATATATGGGCCACTTGTGGCAAATATATGGCTGTTCTGGAACTGAAAAATGGTGGCTGAAACCGATGTTAGCCTCTAGTGGGCCACATTTGGCATACTATAAGTGGCCCAAATATAGCAATTAATATATGGGCCACTTGTGGCAAATATATGGCTGTTCTGGAACTGAAAAATGGTGGCTGAAACCGATGTTAGCCATTAGTGGGCCACATTTGGCATACTATAAGTGGCCCAAATATAGCAATTAATATATGGGCCACTTGTGGCAAATATATGGCTGTTCTGGAACTGAAAAATGGTGGCTGAAACCGATGTTAGCCATTAGTGGGCCACATTTGGCATACTATCAGTGGCCCAAATATGAACATACAATCATGGGCCACTTGTGGCAAATATATGGCAGTTGTGGAACTGAAATATGATGGCTGAAACCGATATCAGCCATTAGTGGGCCACATTTGGCATACTATAAGTGGCCCAAATATAGCAATTAATATATGGGCCACTTGTGGCAAATATATGGCTGTTCTGGAACTGAAAAATGGTGGCTGAAACCGATGTTAGCCTCTAGTGGGCCACATTTGGCATACTATAAGTGGCCCAAATATAGCAATTAATATATGGGCCACTTGTGGCAAATATATGGCTGTTCTGGAACTGAAAAATGGTGGCTGAAACCGATGTTAGCCATTAGTGGGCCACATTTGGCATACTATAAGTGGCCCAAATATGAACATACAATCATGGGCCACTTGTGGCAAATATATGGCAGTTGTGGAACTGAAATATGGTGGCTGAAACTGATATTAGCCATTAGTGGGCCTCATTTGGCATACTATAAGTGGCCCAAATATAGCAATTAATATATGGGCCCCCCGAGGGGTCCCGACCCCCATTTTGGTAACCACAGCCTTACGGCATCCATCTCCCCTTAGCTGCATTTGGAGTGACATCCAATGAGAATTCGCGGGGGCGTGGCTTCTGGCTCAACTTGGTTGGAAACGTTGGAAATCGGAATGGGGCGCAAAGAGCGCGAATTTTGAAAAACGCCATTAGACGGAGAGCTGCCCGCGACTGACCATTACCCCTTCTGCTGGTTGTGCTGACAGACACTGACCAGACCGGTAGTCTTTCGCTATCTTTTGTCCTCTCTTGGGTAAGTTTACTTTGTGTTGGAGAAGTTATTATTATTATTTGTTTATTTACCAACTAACCTAACGCTAAGTTATAACTAGCTAGCTAACCTGAGCTGTAATGGCACAAACACAGGCTAGCGTTAGCTTTATACTTGTAGAATGACTAGAAATATACAAAATGACTTAACTAATACAATTAAATTAACACCATTATATACACTTTATAATATATCCAAGTAGCAAATAGCTGAACTAAAGCATTCGAACAAAAATCGCGCTCCAAATGCGGGACAAGTGTAACTGTGCTATCGTTAATCGTAAGTGTACTTCTATTTCTAATTCTAATTTTGTACATAATATTAAAATGATTTAAAGTCACAATCGATAGACGACACCGGAAGTATTACCCCGTTGCCGGGGTAACAACCCGTGTTGGCGCAAACGAAGGAGTAGAAGGCGAGCTGGAGATGACAGATGAGATGACTGCACATTACCATGGGAAAAGTTTTTGTTTAATACTTTGGATGGAAGAATTGCAGCGCGAACGGATTAAGGTTATAACTGTTTCGTAAGCTAATCATCGCATTGGATGTCTATATTCGCTAGCCACATAGCATAATTACGTAGACCATATTTCAATGTTGATGACCGGCAATTATTCTATGCGGCTAACGTTGAAGATGGAGAGGATTGGAACTTTCGACGCAAACACATTACGTTAGCGAGCTAACATTAACCGGGACCTACAGGTATACAACACTTTTTTATGTTTGAAATTCCACGAATAGACTTCGTAAAGACAATACGCAAATTACAGACGTGACTTATCCCGTGGGAATGCATGTAAAGACAGATATTCTAGGGTAATTTACATTTTACACACGTCCTTAGATAAAACAAATTCCGTTCAAATGAACTTAAATTAACTTAACATTTCAAATATTATATATATATATATATATATATATATATATATATATATATATATATATATATATATATATATATATATATATATATATATATATACATGTGTGTGTCTTTTGGGGCGACGGTGGCGCAGATGGTAGAGCGGGTCGTCTCATGATCGGAAGGTCGGGGGTTCGAATCCCGCCTCCTGAAGGCGCATGCTGTCGTTGTGTCCTTGGGCAAGACACTTCACCCACCTTGCCTCCAGTGTCTGCGTACACTGGTGTATGAATGAGAGTGTGAATGGGCCCCCTATGAGAGACCAACAGGCCCATTTGGAACCATGAGGCCGTCCTTCCGTGGACCCACCACCTGCAGAAGGAGCCATAGGGGACTGGTGCAATGTGATTTGGGCAGCTCCAACAGCTGCCCCCACGACCCGGAAACGAACAAGTGGGAGAAAATGGATGGATGGATGGATGGATGTGTCTACTACGTGTGATGGTCATGTGACTAATTATGATAATTATACTTTACAGGTTTTTTGTCGTTCCAGTAAATAAAGGTACAGTGCTTTGATTGTTACCATGTTAACCTTCAACTACTATAACTCATAATAAATGTTGCATTACATCCTTTAGATAAGTTATTTTTTATTTTTTTTACAGGGTGGTTAGCTGAGGCGCAAGTGGCAACAAGACAGGTTTGCTTGGTTACATGTGATGGACAAAAAGCAGTGGACTGTATCTCGAAGCAATTTTAGGAAAAAGGCAGTTAAGAAAGTGAATCAGGTATTTACATTTGAGGATGAAGAAGTGGAAACTGGCATTAGTGAGCAACTTCCCGAAGCTGCTTCCAATGAGCAACTTCCCGAAGCTGCTTTCACTGAGCAAGACAACAAAACCGGTGATGGTGATGAAATGGTCTTTAGTGAGCTTGAATCAGACTATTTCTTAAACTTTGATTCAGAGAGCTGCAATGAAAGTGAAGGAATGAGTGATAACGATTGTGATGAGCAACCTTGTGATTTGGCAACATCTCTGAGAAACTGGGCAACACATTTTGGTGTGTCACTGATTGCTTTGTCTGCTCTGTTGACAATACTGAAACCATATCACCCCTTTTTGCCTCTGGATGGCAGGTCATTGCTTAGAACACAACTTAATCATAGAGTGGTTTCTCTGGCTGGTGGGTCCTTCTACTACTTTGGCATAGAGAACATGTTTAACAAAATATTTCAGAAGCTCACCACAGTTGTTCCAAACAATTACACATTTAAATTGCAGCTAAACATGGATGGCCTTCCACTGTTCAAAAGTTCAAATGTACAGCTATGGCCAATTTTAGGCATGCTTCTGGGTTACACCCGTCATCCATTGTTAATTGGTCTTTTTTCTGGAGTCTCGAAGCCAAATTCGTTGTCAGAGTATTTGAAGGATTTAGTGTTGGAGTTAAAGTCCTTGAGCCAAGGATTTGTTGTGCAGGGCAAGACTTTCTTTTTGACTGTGGGCTCAATCATTTGTGATGCTCCAGCAAGAGCTTTTATAAAGGGAATGAAGTCACACAACGCATACAGTGGTTGTGACAAGTGTGAACAGCATGGCGTGTACATTCGTCATCGGATGACTTTCCCAGAGACACAGGCTAAACTAAGAACTGACCACTCTTTTGTGCATGGATTAGATGAGGACCATCATGTTCAACCATCCCCATTTTGTGATGCATCGGTTTCCATGGTCAGTGGATTTCCGCATGACTACATGCACCTAGTGTGTCTTGGGGTAGTACGTCGTCTGCTTGATTTGTGGATGGGGAGTTCTGGCAAGTTGGCATATAGACTTCCATCTAGGCAAGTTTCAGTCCTTTCCCAAAAACTGGTTGCTCTCAGAAGAAACATACCTACTGAATTTGCGCGACGGCCAAGGCCATTTGAACAGAGACTGCGATGGAAGGCAACTGAGCTAAGACAGTTCCTTCTGTACACTGGTCCAGTGGTCCTCAAGGATGTTCTCGCATCTGCTGTGTATCAGAACTTCATGCTTTTGTCAGTTGCTGTATACATTTTGGCAAGTCCAACATACTGCTTAGTTTTAAATGACTTTGCCAAAACATTACTTATCGCATTTGTCAATCATTTTGGAGAATTGTATGGTAAAGAATTTATTGTGTACAATGTTCATGGACTGATTCATTTGAGTGATGATGTTAAGGTTCATGGGAACTTGGATGTAATATCTGGGTTTCCATACGAAAATCATTTGCAAAAAATAAAGAAAATGGTACGGAAACCCTCACATCCTTTGCAGCAGGTAATCCGACGCATGTCAGAACTTAATTGTACATATGTGAATAGCTTAATGAAAAAGACAAAAAAGATGATGAAAAAGCAGCACTCGGAGGGGCCATTGCCAGGTGGAATGGCTGGGACTGTTTCACAGTTTAAAGAACTCTTTCTTGGTGATATTAAAATTAGCCTAGCAGACAGAGACAACTGCATCAAGTTGGATAAAAAAATATTTGTAGTTAAGAACATAATTGTCTGTGATTCAAATGAATACTTGCTTTGCAATGAATATCAACAGCTGCATGCATCCTTTGATTATCCTCTGGACTCAAGAGATCTAGGAATATTTTTTGTCTGTAATTTGTCCTCAGGCTTTCATTTACTAAGTTTGGACTCTCCTATCCAAAAGTGTGTCCGTTTACCATTGGATAATGGTTTTGTTGTTTTGCCTCTCCTTCATGTTGGTCCTTAAAATTAGTTTGTGGTTAGTGTACATATAGTAGATAGTTATAATTAATTCGATTGATTCGTTGGTATGTTATTTTTATTATTATTATTTTTTTTAAACTTTTGATCATGTACGTACAAACACTACCGTGTCCTGGACGTGACTATTTTTCTACTTTTTTCCATTTTTTTGTTTTTGTTTTTAAGTGCATGTAAGATAGAGTCAATTTTGCATAGAGCATTGGCCTAATCTTGTCTCCCAACCTTAATTTATATTCTCTTTTTAGACTAACCCTAACTCACCACATCTGAGCCAACCAGACCTGCTCTGCCACCTCACCTAGTCTGTTCTGTAAGTACACATTATCTCCAACTAATAAATGTATGTTTTCTTATATAATGCCTGCACAGAGATGCCGACCAATTTTAACTACAAAAACATTATAGGGTTTTTATAGATCAATAAACATCAACAAAGGTTTGAGCTATTGTCAAATTCACTAGGTATATGGCCAGAGATGTGTGCTCAAATAATTGTTAACTGCTCAAATTACTGACTTTTAACACATGAATGTGCAGTAAGATCTAATTTTCTTTTTTACTCAAACAGTACACAAAAATAATCAGGAATTTAGTGAATATCTTATGATAAAACCTCAAGCACCTTCACTTCAGCTTATCTATAGGTCAAATTCAGATTATAGTTCTAAACATATAAAATAGATAAACTATAACTAATATTCTAGCCAATATTAATTATTGAACTACCTGTATCTGCTCATATACTTTCTATTCTCTTTAAAAAAGAAATGCATTTAAGTTAACTTGTGAAGTTAGTGATTTTTTTTTTAACTACATTTCTTGTTTTTCACAGGTCATGTTCCACATAGTAGAGTTCGTTGGTATGGGAGAAGTGGAAGTTGTACCTGCCTTGTGGGTAAAAAAGGAAACATGCTCCTGGCCATCACATTATAAAAAAGATGATTTAGTTAGAGCCATCAAACATAAAGAGAGCCCTGGAGAGCAGTGGGAGACGTTTGTGGTGAAAATTTTATATACTGCAGGTATAAGCTGTTCCTCTAACTGTTATGAAATTTTGTCTTACACAAATTAACAAACGAATTTTTTTTTTTTTTTTTTTAAGGAAACTACAAAACTGCCAGACTCAAGCTGCCACAAGCAGAGGTTGTAACGGATATACACACGGAAGAGGATGAAGAGGACACTAATATCAGAAAGAAACGGAAAATAATGTTAGTGTTACCTGGGAATTTTAAGAAATTAGAGAGACAGGGATATAGGATATACAAGAAATAAAAGAGAGATTAAAATATATAAACATATATAATGGATAAAGTTTGACTGATGAATAATAACCCCCCCCTCCCACCAAATAGACACAAGACTCACTTTGACAGCGAAAGTGGAAGTGATGAACCCAGTCCACAGAAGTTTCCACCGCCACCGAAAATAAAAAGGCCAAAGACTACTACTGCTAAGCCTACTACACCAGCATCACCACAATCTACAAATTCAGGTCAGTATGAAACCGTGCATGATCAGGGGATGTCTCAGTTATCACACCCTCAAGGATAATCCCCCTTCCAGAAATGCCAACGTTACTTATCCATTTTGTAAGAATTAACCAACGAGAAGCAGTGGTGTTGCAGTTTAATCACACTGCTGGATTTGTTTCAAATGCATTGACTGTAGCTTGACCGTGCACTGATGGCTTGTAATGAGAGGGCCCTTTAATGTGGTCAGGTGTAAAGTTTGTTGTTTGTTTTAGTTAAAATAGTGTTTTCTTGTGAGCATTATTAATGTGTTTCTCAATTTTCTACAGTTTCAAACAAAGACGAGTCAGGCAGAGTAAGCCTCAGGGCTGTTTATTTTTATTTAGATCTATAGGATACACAATAAGTTGAACAATCAAATCAAATCCATTTATTTTTGTATCACCCAAAATCACAACAGCAGTCGTCTCGGAGAGCCTCGCAGAAATGGTCAATTGATCAACAACAGATTAGAGAATCAAACAATTTGAACACAGGAAATACAATAATAATTGTAAATTTTTTATCCTGGATCATCAACTGTTCTTAGACCCTTAGAGGAAGAATTGATCGTTATTTATTTAATTTTTTATTAATTAGCAAATGTAAACATGTGAATGTGCTCTTTTAATCTTTGAGTAAAAAAAAAAAATCCCCTGTACTTGATTTAGTGACTAATACTTCCAACACAAAATGATTAGTGTTAGATGGTTGCAAATGGCTATAGGTTGGAGACACCTGTCGTATAGGTTAAAGAATTAAAAAGTGTGAAACCTATGAAAGCTAATTACCGTAGTTGATTATATTGCCTTTCAATTTTATGTGTTTGATTCCAATTAATAAACCTATGAAAAACTAAATTACACCTCACACGTCTCAAGATGGCAGCATTAATAGACAATTACAGCCTAAACTTGTGCAAATATGGCTGAACAATTACTTACTTATGTTAAATACGTAAACGATACAAAAATTAATGCTAGCTATGTTATGTTATTAATACACCAAAGACCAACTTTTTAAGTTTTTTATGTTCTTCTTTCACCTTAGGAAATGTTTCAGAATTGAGCACTGAACCACCAGTTCAGCGCTCAAGCTCACAAGACCAGACCCCTTCCAGACTTATTAATTCCACAACAAACCACCAAAGTGGTTTGTTCCGTAAGTACCTTCCTCCAATCCTTCTTTCACAAGTCGATGTACTGGACCATACGCCTGTCACAATAAGTACTATTTCCATTTAATCATTCGATAAGCAAAAACACACACAATGACAATTTGAGTGCTTATATTTTAGTCTAAATTAGAAACATTGTGAATGCTTCAATATAAAGTGTGATTTGATATTGGGGAGACTCAACGGGTCTTTGAATTGGTATGGGAGGCATGGTGCTCCAGATTTTGGGAAGCGCTTTAGACAAAAGTATCACTAGTTCATATCCTTAGTTCTGCCTCTTGAACAGTATCATAGTTCAAGAGGCAGAAACGACTTCATAATTTACTAGTTTCGCATGGTTTTCTGTAATTATGAAAATTTCAAAGCAGTGAAAATGTAATCAGATTCTGTTTTTTTATGTTTCAGGCCTCATGCATAAATTGCTAACTAATCAGGAGGTAATAATTGACCAAATGAAAGTGCTCCAGATGACTATGGCAAAAAACACAGAGTCATCAGTAGCTTCAGTGCATGATTTGGGGGTTGCACTGCCTGTCACGGACATACCCAGTCTGCTGGCCCTTGAGGACAAAATCAGGGAGGACCCTGAGTTCAAGTTGAAAATGGTAACTATAGAACAACTTCTTTAGATTTGTTTGGCCCTTTGAGACTATTGACGTTCCCATTTCCTCACAATTTTTTTGGCTATTTGCTTAATCTAAACCATTAGTAATAATTATTTTTGCACATTAAAGTAGATAAGCACATCTTTACATATACCACTTATGCACTGTTGCAGACACTATAGAATACAACATAATTTTAATATCACGTTTATGTAAATATTTTGAACTTTGGTGTAGATTTTCTGAATGAAGGGACATCTCCCAAAGCCGTGAGGGAGGGCTGCACTCTATAGCGTCTCTGCTCATTGATTTTTCCTCAACAACATGCGTCTCATAGATGTAAAATAAGGGTGGACACTCTCCAGTCATTGTCTGCTATCGACTTCACAATGTCCAAAAGTTTTATACATTTGAGTAATACATTTTTTTTTTTCTAGATTTCTTCCATGCGTGTCCTTGGGGGTGTTGATGTGAGGGACGCAGTTTGGCGCTCCCTCAAGCACTGCATGGTCAATTCAGTGGCCAAAAAAATTAACTGGAGAGGAGTTAATGGGAAGGTGGCATTTCAGAAACTCCATCTGAAAGAGATAATCACTGGTAAGGGTTTATATTTTTTCTCGGCTATTCCCAGGCAAGGGATTGCAGGAACTGTGAAGATTTTCCAAATGGTCGTGCTTGTTAAACTTGCATTACAAATCAGCACAATTGTGAACTGAACTGAAAAGACGCAGTCTCACTCTTTTCTTTGTTTGGTTGTGGTTAATGGTCCTTTAACCTCTTAACCCCCACCTGAACCAAGCACATTTTCTCCAGTTTGTCTTTGTCCAAATTTAAAAGCTTTTTTGGAAAAAAGCATCAAAATAGCGACAAAAACGAGGATGAAAATGCAACAAAAGAGCGACAAAAACATGTTTTAAGAGTGATGAAAAAGAGCCACAAAAAAGCATGGCAATTCATATAAGCAAATAAATATTACCATCACTGTTAATACTGGTCCAGTTTTTACACATTAGAATAATTTTTAAAGTATAGCTTACTATTCATTTAACATTCATTATTTTGTTTTGTTTTTTGTATGTGATCTACTGTATCTGATATTTTCTTTTAAGTGAAATATTAACAATGACACAGTCTTCATAAGATTAGGTTCTATGATTAAGAGTATCAATTTGAGGGTCCATTCTTTTCCCCTTATCACCAAAAGTAAATTTTTTTTATCTGACTTTTAGGATCAATGACAATGACAGCTTTTGAAATTATGACTCGTACCTAGCAACGGGTTCAGCCACACCTCCTCACTAACATAGGAGTTTTTGTCCATTCCTTGCTCAGAGTTCTCTGAGAATGTTCTGGAATCATTCCTAAGCTAAGACTCCTTGCTAGGAATTTTTAGGTTAAGTTAGGAGCTCTCTGAGAGGATTCTCAGAATCTTTAGGAATATGGCCCCAGATTATAATTTTTTTGCGTTTTTTAAACAACCAAAACAAATAATGCAATCCATTTAGTGTTTGTAAGTTACATTAGGCTACTAACAAATTATGTTTTTAGTAATTATGTAAATTAACCAATTCATTGAGGCAACTAAACTGTAATCGAAGCATTTTTGACACTTTATTAATCGAGCAAATCAATTAATCGTTTGGCTCTAGCCAAAGAAATTGTCGGCACACCACATTATTACTTCATTTGCTATTATTACTTTATTGGCTCTTATTATGTTATTGGTTTCTACACACCTTAATACCAGTTATTATACTAATTTACATCTATTCTTCTTTTAAGAGACTGTCAGAAACAACCCACTATCCAGCCGGGCAACAAACCAAGAGGTGGAGATGCTCATCAAAAGGTGGTTGCACCTTGCTTCTGATAGGGATGGGGGAAGGAGAGAGCGAGAAGGCAGAAGGCAGCGTGAGCTGAGTGTAGCTGCTGAGGCGTCCCAAGCAAGGCACCAAAACCAGGATTAAGGCTTGTTTTAAGGCCATGTTCATGTTAAATGACTACCTAACCTTTTTTTTTTTTTCATAAATACATTTATTGTTTGTTCCAACAAAAAGTACTGTTTAAGTACATTTTGTGAATGAGATAGTTCTAAAATTTGTTTTTTTATTTGTGTTTATTGTGAATAAAACCGTATTTTCAAATGTATTTATTAGATTTTTTATTTTTTTACTGCTCATCTCAGTCAAATCATTTATCTGGTGAAGATCTGGTAAACATGTGGCATTGGTAAGGTTTTGATGTGGCCCACGTGTGGCATACGAGTGAGAATCAAGTTATCGCCGGATATCCACGCGGTATATGGGCCAAATCAAAACCCGTGTTGTGGGCCGCAAGAGGGCCACAATGAAGTAGCCACTTGTGGCAGAGTGGCACTGGGCCAGGTGTGGGCCAGAGATACACCGTCCATGGCCCAGGCTTGGGCCACTTGTGTTGGATATGGTAAAGATCTGGTAAACATATGGCACTGATAAGGTTTAGATGTGGCCCACGTGTGGCATATGAGTGAGAATCAAGTTATCGCCGGACATCCACGCGGTATATGGGCCAAATCAAAACCCGTGTTGTGGGCCGCAAGAGGGCCACAATAAAGTAGCCACTTGTGGCAGAGTGGCACTGGGCCAGGTGTGGGCCAGAGATACACCGTCCATGGCCCAGGCTTGGGCCACTTCTGTTGGATATGGTAAAGATCTGGTAAACATATGGCACTGATAAGGTTTACATGTGGCCCACGTGTGGCATACGAGTGAGAATCAAGTTATCGCCGGACATCCACGCGGTATATGGGCCAAATCAACACCTCTGTTGTGGGCCACCTCTGGGCCACAACAATTTTGCTATCTGGGATGACTTGAAAACGGGCCGTTCCACGGCCACTAATGGACCGACAAGTCGGCTATATGAGCCACACATCGACGAGGATGGGATTCGAACCCACGCGTGCAAAGCACAATGGATTAGCAGTCCATCGCCTTAACCACTCGGCCACCTCGTCTGAAACAAATGCTACTTTGAAGCTAAGCTACATGCAAATGTTATGCTAACACCAGCCAGGTGCTAATATTAAGCCGTATGATGTGTGCGCTAATACTCCACTCTCAAAGCGGCTGAAAGAGCCATTCGGGCTGACATGTGGAAGAGAGCCTATCGGGAAGGCGCAGATAGAAACAATTGCATTGGCCGGGAATGGAACCCGGGCCTCCCGCGTGGCAGGCGAGAATCCTACCACTGGACCACCAATGCACATTTTCAAGTGTTTTTGACCCTCAAAACGGGGCCACCCTAAACTGAGAGGTTAAATCAAAAAGAACGGTGATCCCCGAGCCCCCATATGAACATTTTAACTACCCATTGGAGACTCCCAAATGGCCCGTACGGGGATCGAACCCGTGACCTTGGCGTTATTAGCACCACGCTCTAACCAGCTGAGCTAACCGGCCAGCGCAAGAAAGCATGTATTTTGGGGTGCCGGGCATCAAGTGCTTCTTTTCATAGAGGTTGGGTGGGCCAGGAAAATGGCGACCGCACTTATGCACGTGTTAGAAAATGCAAGTGATCTCCCCGTCGGGGAATCGAACCCCGGTCTTCCGCGTGACAGGCGGAGATACTGTCCACTATACTAACGAGGACAAAAAAGAGGTTTTCCCTTGGGGAAAAAAAATAAATCCTCTTCATTATTTATAGTCTGATACACAACTTGAAATCATCAAGTTAAACACACTTTGCCCTAACGTATGATGATAATGCCTGCCTGCCTGCCTGCTTCATCAAGTTAAACACACTTTGCCCTAACGTATGATGGCTGAGGTGTCAGAAATCAAAATGTGATCATTATCATTGGGTGGGAGTCCAAAATTCGTCACGGAAGCAGAGCGCAGAGTCAGGATGGCCGAGCGGTCCAAGGCGCTGCGTTCAGGTCGCAGTCTCCACTGGAGGCGTGGGTTCATATCCCACTTCTGACAGCAGAAGATGTCCAAGAAGCTTTGGCTTTTCATGAACATGCACAAGCAGTTGCGGTCGTAATCGTGGAAGTAGTCAAGAGGTTAGTAATTATGAACTGCACTTTTTCCCGATCTAAAGTCATCTAAGTAAAGGCAGTGTCCTTCTCACTGCCTTGAGAAGGACACGGGTCACAATGGATTTGAAGGGGTATAAGGCAACCATGACTTGAAAACGGGCCGTTCCACGGCCACTAATGGACCGACAAGTCGGCTATATGAGCCACACATCGACGAGGATGGGATTCGAACACACGCGTGCAAAGCACAATGGATTAGCAGTCCATCGCCTTAACCACTCGGCCACCTCGTCTGAAACAAATGCTACTTTGAAGCTAAGCTACATGCAAATGTTATGCTAACACCAGCCAGGTGCTAATATTAAGCCGTATGATGTGTGCGCTAATACTCCACTCTCAAAGCGGCTGAAAGAGCCATTCGGCTGACATGTGGAAGAGAGCCTATCGGGAAGGCGCAGATAGAAACAATTGCATTGGCCGGGAATGGAACCCGGGCCTCCCGCGTGGCAGGCGAGAATCCTACCACTGGACCACCAATGCACATTTTCAAGTGTTTTTGACCCTCAAAACGGGGCCACCCTAAACTGAGAGGTTAAATCAAAAAGAACGGTGATCCCCGAGCCCCCATATGAACATTTTAACTACCCATTGGAGACTCCCAAATGGCCCGTACGGGGATCGAACCCGTGACCTTGGCGTTATTAGCACCACGCTCTAGCCAGCTGAGCTAACCGGCCAGCGCAAGAAAGCATGAATTTTGGGGTGCCGGGCATCAAGTGCTTCTTTTCATAGAGGTTGGGTGGGCCAGGAAAATGGCGACCGCACTTATGCACGTGTTAGAAAATGCAAGTGATCTCCCCGTCGGGGAATCGAACCCCGGTCTTCCGCGTGACAGGCGGAGATACTGTCCACTATACTAACGAGGACAAAAAAGAGGTTTTCCCTTGGGGAAAAAAAATAAATCCTCTTCATTATTTATAGTCTGATACACAACTTGAAATCATCAAGTTAAACACACTTTGCCCTAACGTATGATGATAACGCCTGCCTGCCTGCCTGCTTCATCAAGTTAAACACACTTTGCCCTAACGTATGATGGCTGAGGTGTCAGAAATCAAAATGTGATCATTATCATTGGGTGGGAGTCCAAAATTCGTCACGGAAGCAGAGCGCAGAGTCAGGATGGCCGAGCGGTCCAAGGCGCTGCGTTCAGGTCGCAGTCTCCACTGGAGGCGTGGGTTCAAATCCCACTTCTGACAGCAGAAGATGTCCAAGAAGCTTTGGCTTTTCATGAACATGCACAAGCAGTTGCGGTCGTAATCGTGGAAGTAGTCAAGAGGTTCGTAATTATGAACTGCACTTTTTCCCGATCTAAAGTCATCTAAGTAAAGGCAGTGTCCTTCTCACTGCCTTGAGAAGGACACGGGTCACAATGGATTTGAAGGGGTATAAGGCAACCATGACTTGAAAACGGGCCGTTCCACGGCCACTAATGGACCGACAAGTCGGCTATATGAGCCACACATCGACGAGGATGGGATTCGAACACACGCGTGCAAAGCACAATGGATTAGCAGTCCATCGCCTTAACCACTCGGCCACCTCGTCTGAAACAAATGCTACTTTGAAGCTAAGCTACATGCAAATGTTATGCTAACACCAGCCAGGTGCTAATATTAAGCCGTATGATGTGTGCGCTAATACTCCACTCTCAAAGCGGCTGAAAGAGCCATTCGGCTGACATGTGGAAGAGAGCCTATCGGGAAGGCGCAGATAGAAACAATTGCATTGGCCGGGAATGGAACCCGGGCCTCCCGCGTGGCAGGCGAGAATCCTACCAATGGACCACCAATGCACATTTTCAAGTGTTTTTGACCCTCAAAACGGGGCCACCCTAAACTGAGAGGTTAAATCAAAAAGAACGGTGATCCCCGAGCCCCCATATGAACATTTTAACTACCCATTGGAGACTCCCAAATGGCCCGTACGGGGATCGAACCCGTGACCTTGGCGTTATTAGCACCACGCTCTAACCAGCTGAGCTAACCGGCCAGCGCAAGAAAGCATGAATTTTGGGGTGCCGGGCATCAAGTGCTTCTTTTCATAGAGGTTGGGTGGGCCAGGAAAATGGCGACCGCACTTATGCACGTGTTAGAAAATGCAAGTGATCTCCCCGTCGGGGAATCGAACCCCGGTCTTCCGTGTGACAGGCGGAGATACTGTCCACTATACTAACGAGGACAAAAAAGAGGTTTTCCCTTGGGGAAAAAAAATAAATCCTCTTCATTATTTATAGTCTGATACACAACTTGAAATCATCAAGTTAAACACACTTTGCCCTAACGTATGATGATAATGCCTGCCTGCCTGCCTGCTTCATCAAGTTAAACACACTTTGCCCTAACGTATGATGGCTGAGGTGTCAGAAATCAAAATGTGATCATTATCATTGGGTGGGAGTCCAAAATTCGTCACGGAAGCAGAGCGCAGAGTCAGGATGGCCGAGCGGTCCAAGGCGCTGCGTTCAGGTCGCAGTCTCCACTGGAGGCGTGGGTTCAAATCCCACTTCTGACAGCAGAAGATGTCCAAGAAGCTTTGGCTTTTCATGAACATGCACAAGCAGTTGCGGTCGTAATCGTGGAAGTAGTCAAGAGGTTAGTAATTATGAACTGCACTTTTTCCCGATCTAAAGTCATCTAAGTAAAGGCAGTGTCCTTCTCACTGCCTTGAGAAGGACACGGGTCACAATGGATTTGAAGGGGTATAAGGCAACCATGACTTGAAAACGGGCCGTTCCACGGCCACTAATGGACCGACAAGTCGGCTATATGAGCCACACATCGACGAGGATGGGATTCGAACCCACGCGTGCAAAGCACAATGGATTAGCAGTCCATCGCCTTAACCACTCGGCCACCTCGTCTGAAACAAATGCTACTTTGAAGCTAAGCTACATGCAAATGTTATGCTAACACCAGCCAGGTGCTAATATTAAGCCGTATGATGTGTGCGCTAATACTCCACTCTCAAAGCGGCTGAAAGAGCCATTCGGCTGACATGTGGAAGAGAGCCTATCGGGAAGGCGCAGATAGAAACAATTGCATTGGCCGGGAATGGAACCCGGGCCTCCCGCGTGGCAAGCGAGAATCCTACCACTGGACCACCAATGCACATTTTCAAGTGTTTTTGACCCTCAAAACGGGGCCACCCTAAACTGAGAGGTTAAATCAAAAAGAACGGTGATCCCCGAGCCCCCATATGAACATTTTAACTACCCATTGGAGACTCCCAAATGGCCCGTACGGGGATCGAACCCGTGACCTTGGCGTTATTAGCACCACGCTCTAACCAGCTGAGCTAACCGGCCAGCGCAAGAAAGCATGTATTTTGGGGTGCCGGGCATCAAGTGCTTCTTTTCATAGAGGTTGGGTGGGCCAGGAAAATGGCGACCGCACTTATGCACGTGTTAGAAAATGCAAGTGATCTCCCCGTCGGGGAATCGAACCCCGGTCTTCCGCGTGACAGGCGGAGATACTGTCCACTATACTAACGAGGACAAAAAAGAGGTTTTCCCTTGGGGAAAAAAAATAAATCCTCTTCATTATTTATAGTCTGATACACAACTTGAAATCATCAAGTTAAACACACTTTGCCCTAACGTATGATGATAATGCCTGCCTGCCTGCCTGCTTCATCAAGTTAAACACACTTTGCCCTAACGTATGATGGCTGAGGTGTCAGAAATCAAAATGTGATCATTATCATTGGGTGGGAGTCCAAAATTCGTCACGGAAGCAGAGCGCAGAGTCAGGATGGCCGAGCGGTCCAAGGCGCTGCGTTCAGGTCGCAGTCTCCACTGGAGGCGTGGGTTCAAATCCCACTTCTGACAGCAGAAGATGTCCAAGAAGCTTTGGCTTTTCATGAACATGCACAAGCAGTTGCGGTCGTAATCGTGGAAGTAGTCAAGAGGTTAGTAATTATGAACTGCACTTTTTCCCGATCTAAAGTCATCTAAGTAAAGGCAGTGTCCTTCTCACTGCCTTGAGAAGGACACGGGTCACAATGGATTTGAAGGGGTATAAGGCAACCATGACTTGAAAACGGGCCGTTCCACGGCCACTAATGGACCGACAAGTCGGCTATATGAGCCACACATCGACGAGGATGGGATTCGAACCCACGCGTGCAAAGCACAATGGATTAGCAGTCCATCGCCTTAACCACTCGGCCACCTCGTCTGAAACAAATGCTACTTTGAAGCTAAGCTACATGCAAATGTTATGCTAACACCAGCCAGGTGCTAATATTAAGCCGTATGATGTGTGCGCTAATACTCCACTCTCAAAGCAGCTGAAAGAGCCATTCGGCTGACATGTGGAAGAGAGCCTATCGGGAAGGCGCAGATAGAAACAATTGCATTGGCCGGGAATGGAACCCGGGCCTCCCGCGTGGCAGGCGAGAATCCTACCACTGGACCACCAATGCACATTTTCAAGTGTTTTTGACCCTCAAAACGGGGCCACCCTAAACTGAGAGGTTAAATCAAAAAGAACGGTGATCCCCGAGCCCCCATATGAACATTTTAACTACCCATTGGAGACTCCCAAATGGCCCGTACGGGGATCGAACCCGTGACCTTGGCGTTATTAGCACCACGCTCTAACCAGCTGAGCTACCCGGCCAGCGCAAGAAAGCATGTATTTTGGGGTGCCGGGCATCAAGTGCTTCTTTTCATAGAGGTTGGGTGGGCCAGGAAAATGGCGACCGCACTTATGCACGTGTTAGAAAATGCAAGTGATCTCCCCGTCGGGGAATCGAACCCCGGTCTTCCGCGTGACAGGCGGAGATACTGTCCACTATACTAACGAGGACAAAAAAGAGGTTTTCCCTTGGGGAAAAAAAATAAATCCTCTTCATTATTTATAGTCTGATACACAACTTGAAATCATCAAGTTAAACACACTTTGCCCTAACGTATGATGATAATGCCTGCCTGCCTGCCTGCTTCATCAAGTTAAACACACTTTGCCCTAACGTATGATGGCTGAGGTGTCAGAAATCAAAATGTGATCATTATCATTGGGTGGGAGTCCAAAATTCGTCACGGAAGCAGAGCGCAGAGTCAGGATGGCCGAGCGGTCCAAGGCGCTGCGTTCAGGTCGCAGTCTCCACTGGAGGCGTGGGTTCAAATCCCACTTCTGACAGCAGAAGATGTCCAAGAAGCTTTGGCTTTTCATGAACATGCACAAGCAGTTGCGGTCGTAATCGTGGAAGTAGTCAAGAGGTTAGTAATTATGAACTGCACTTTTTCCCGATCTAAAGTCATCTAAGTAAAGGCAGTGTCCTTCTCACTGCCTTGAGAAGGACACGGGTCACAATGGATTTGAAGGGGTATAAGGCAACCATGACTTGAAAACGGGCCGTTCCACGGCCACTAATGGACCGACAAGTCGGCTATATGAGCCACACATCGACGAGGATGGGATTCGAACCCACGCGTGCAAAGCACAATGGATTAGCAGTCCATCGCCTTAACCACTCGGCCACCTCGTCTGAAACAAATGCTACTTTGAAGCTAAGCTACATGCAAATGTTATGCTAACACCAGCCAGGTGCTAATATTAAGCCGTATGATGTGTGCGCTAATACTCCACTCTCAAAGCGGCTGAAAGAGCCATTCGGCTGACATGTGGAAGAGAGCCTATCGGGAAGGCGCAGATAGAAACAATTGCATTGGCCGGGAATGGAACCCGGGCCTCCCGCGTGGCAGGCGAGAATCCTACCAATGGACCACCAATGCACATTTTCAAGTGTTTTTGACCCTCAAAACGGGGCCACCCTAAACTGAGAGGTTAAATCAAAATGAACGGTGATCCCCGAGCCCCCATATGAACATTTTAACTACCCATTGGAGACTCCCAAATGGCCCGTACGGGGATCGAACCCGTGACCTTGGCGTTATTAGCACCACGCTCTAACCAGCTGAGCTAACCGGCCAGCGCAAGAAAGCATGAATTTTGGGGTGCCGGGCATCAAGTGCTTCTTTTCATAGAGGTTGGGTGGGCCAGGAAAATGGCGACCGCACTTATGCACGTGTTAGAAAATGCAAGTGATCTCCCCGTCGGGGAATCGAACCCCGGTCTTCCGTGTGACAGGCGGAGATACTGTCCACTATACTAACGAGGACAAAAAAGAGGTTTTCCCTTGGGGAAAAAAAATAAATCCTCTTCATTATTTATAGTCTGATACACAACTTGAAATCATCAAGTTAAACACACTTTGCCCTAACGTATGATGATAATGCCTGCCTGCCTGCCTGCTTCATCAAGTTAAACACACTTTGCCCTAACGTATGATGGCTGAGGTGTCAGAAATCAAAATGTGATCATTATCATTGGGTGGGAGTCCAAAATTCGTCACGGAAGCAGAGCGCAGAGTCAGGATGGCCGAGCGGTCCAAGGCGCTGCGTTCAGGTCGCAGTCTCCACTGGAGGCGTGGGTTCAAATCCCACTTCTGACAGCAGAAGATGTCCAAGAAGCTTTGGCTTTTCATGAACATGCACAAGCAGTTGCGGTCGTAATCGTGGAAGTAGTCAAGAGGTTAGTAATTATGAACTGCACTTTTTCCCGATCTAAAGTCATCTAAGTAAAGGCAGTGTCCTTCTCACTGCCTTGAGAAGGACACGGGTCACAATGGATTTGAAGGGGTATAAGGCAACCATGACTTGAAAACGGGCCGTTCCACGGCCACTAATGGACCGACAAGTCGGCTATATGAGCCACACATCGACGAGGATGGGATTCGAACCCACGCGTGCAAAGCACAATGGATTAGCAGTCCATCGCCTTAACCACTCGGCCACCTCGTCTGAAACAAATGCTACTTTGAAGCTAAGCTACATGCAAATGTTATGCTAACACCAGCCAGGTGCTAATATTAAGCCGTATGATGTGTGCGCTAATACTCCACTCTCAAAGCGGCTGAAAGAGCCATTCGGCTGACATGTGGAAGAGAGCCTATCGGGAAGGCGCAGATAGAAACAATTGCATTGGCCGGGAATGGAACCCGGGCCTCCCGCGTGGCAAGCGAGAATCCTACCACTGGACCACCAATGCACATTTTCAAGTGTTTTTGACCCTCAAAACGGGGCCACCCTAAACTGAGAGGTTAAATCAAAAAGAACGGTGATCCCCGAGCCCCCATATGAACATTTTAACTACCCATTGGAGACTCCCAAATGGCCCGTACGGGGATCAAACCCGTGACCTTGGCGTTATTAGCACCACGCTCTAACCAGCTGAGCTAACCGGCCAGCGCAAGAAAGCATGTATTTTGGGGTGCCGGGCATCAAGTGCTTCTTTTCATAGAGGTTGGGTGGGCCAGGAAAATGGCGACCGCACTTATGCACGTGTTAGAAAATGCAAGTGATCTCCCCGTCGGGGAATCGAACCCCGGTCTTCCGCGTGACAGGCGGAGATACTGTCCACTATACTAACGAGGACAAAAAAGAGGTTTTCCCTTGGGGAAAAAAAATAAATCCTCTTCATTATTTATAGTCTGATACACAACTTGAAATCATCAAGTTAAACACACTTTGCCCTAACGTATGATGATAATGCCTGCCTGCCTGCCTGCTTCATCAAGTTAAACACACTTTGCCCTAACGTATGATGGCTGAGGTGTCAGAAATCAAAATGTGATCATTATCATTGGGTGGGAGTCCAAAATTCGTCACGGAAGCAGAGCGCAGAGTCAGGATGGCCGAGCGGTCCAAGGCGCTGCGTTCAGGTCGCAGTCTCCACTGGAGGCGTGGGTTCAAATCCCACTTCTGACAGCAGAAGATGTCCAAGAAGCTTTGGCTTTTCATGAACATGCACAAGCAGTTGCGGTCGTAATCGTGGAAGTAGTCAAGAGGTTAGTAATTATGAACTGCACTTTTTCCCGATCTAAAGTCATCTAAGTAAAGGCAGTGTCCTTCTCACTGCCTTGAGAAGGACACGGGTCACAATGGATTTGAAGGGGTATAAGGCAACCATGACTTGAAAACGGGCCGTTCCACGGCCACTAATGGACCGACAAGTCGGCTATATGAGCCACACATCGACGAGGATGGGATTCGAACCCACGCGTGCAAAGCACAATGGATTAGCAGTCCATCGCCTTAACCACTCGGCCACCTCGTCTGAAACAAATGCTACTTTGAAGCTAAGCTACATGCAAATGTTATGCTAACACCAGCCAGGTGCTAATATTAAGCCGTATGATGTGTGCGCTAATACTCCACTCTCAAAGCGGCTGAAAGAGCCATTCGGGCTGACATGTGGAAGAGAGCCTATCGGGAAGGCGCAGATAGAAACAATTGCATTGGCCGGGAATGGAACCCGGGCCTCCCGCGTGGCAGGCGAGAATCCTACCACTGGACCACCAATGCACATTTTCAAGTGTTTTTGACCCTCAAAACATATGAACATTTTATCTACCCATTTTAACTACCCATTTTAACTACCCATTGGAGACTCCCAAATGGCCCGTACGGGGATCGAACCCGTGACCTTGGCGTTATTAGCACCACGCTCTAACCAGCTGAGCTAACCGGCCAGCGCAAGAAAGCATGTATTTTGGGGTGCCGGGCATCAAGTGCTTCTTTTCATAGAGGTTGGGTGGGCCAGGAAAATGGCGACCGCACTTATGCACGTGTTAGAAAATGCAAGTGATCTCCCCGTCGGGGAATCGAACCCCGGTCTTCCGCGTGACAGGCGGAGATACTGTCCACTATACTAACGAGGACAAAAAAGAGGTTTTCCCTTGGGGAAAAAAAATAAATCCTCTTCATTATTTATAGTCTGATACACAACTTGAAATCATCAAGTTAAACACACTTTGCCCTAACGTATGATGATAATGCCTGCCTGCCTGCCTGCTTCATCAAGTTAAACACACTTTGCCCTAACGTATTGAAAAGAATGATTGTTTCTAATCAATGATGTCTTGCTTAGAGAGCAATTTAGCAATAGAAGTGTTGTTTTTACATTGTGAAGCCTCTCAGTTTTCTGTTACAGTGGAGTGGAAAAACACAGAGCCGATGTGCAGACGGGCTCCGAAAACAGACCCCATGCACACGTAAACAAAGAGATAACATGGGCCCAACCAAGGCCGGCTGGCAGACATGGGCCGATAAGTGGAAAGTGCCAGACTCGTACGATGGGAAACTGATGCGCTTAGTATAGGCTCATGAATATTATAATTTGAGGTGTGGTGTGAAGAAGTCTGTGTCCCCAGAGAGTTCAGTCTTCTCCGTGTGGGGTGCTGACAGATTGAGTGTTAGGGACCTGGGGAACAGACGCGTCTGTGTGAGGTGACCTGTGAATAAATCCTCGTGTCTTTAAGTTCCTGGTTTCATAGTCATCTTTATCCTGGTTTGTTTATTAGGCTGATAGTGCAGTGTTGACGACTAACTTTCTAATCCCCCTTCCAGTGTGAATGCGCATTGTCCAACGGTGGTAATGGTAAATATGGAAAAGTAGAGACGACGTGTTAATCATATTTTATTGTGTACAAGGTGACCACCGCAAGGACAAAGAAAAGAGGTTTTCTTCATTGGTGACCCTGACAGTGCTGAAGGGGGGGTTGGAGTCGTCAACTACGGACGTCGGCGGAGGTCCGGTCCCATAAATCATCGCGCTAGACATGCCAGGTGTCTTATCTTCCAAAAACCACTCAACCACGGCTTCATGGACGCGTCCACTCTAGAATAAGGTAAGACTGCTTTTGACTACTATTTTTAACGAGTGTCAAAGTACGTCTATTGGCTATTTTTTGTCTAAATTTTAGTTAGGAGTATAGTCAACGAAGCTAAGTGTTGGATGGTTTAAATCTGCATTGATGTTTGGAAGTAAGAAGGGAAAACACGTCATAACTAAGATACCGAACCAAATACCGAACCAAAATAGAAGTTAAGAAATTGGGAGTATAACTACAGAAGCGAGAGTTTATCTACAGGACTACGCGTTGGGGATATCCCGGTAAAAGCTGATAAGCACGTAGTACGTCCGACCAGCACCGCGGACGCGCGGGCTGGAGATAAGAGTTGTGACACGGCCGTTGACAGTCCGAGGGGCTGTCTGAAATAGGGTCGTGGACCCAGGGTCGTGGACCCAAATAAAGAGTACTTAAAGGGTCGTGGACCCAAATAAAGAGTACTTAAAGGGTCGTGGACCCAAATAAAGAGTATTTAAAGGGTCGTGGACCCAAATAAAGAGTATTTAAAGGGTCGCGGACCCAAATAAACAGTATACTTTCACGAGGAAAAGCACGTAAGTTTACAATGAATAAAGGACGAAACGAAGGTAAGAGAATGTGTGAATTAAAAACTTGTGAAGAATGGGTGAGGGATTTGGGAAATTCCTCACCATGGTGGAAATGGACACGCAAAGGACAACGGAAGGCGAAAAAAAAACATGAGAACAAGGGAGCCCTGGATAGAAGAATGCATAAATGGAAAAGAAGATAATGGAGAAAGCAGAAATGGAGACAAAATGAGGAAACGAGTGGAACCAGGGGTGAAAACATTGAAAATTAGGCGCATTGATGTTCGGTTATGTTGTTGGAGTCATAGTCGGGTACCCAAACTGTGTGTGGCTGTTGTTTCGTGTTGTCTTTGATTTGGACTGTGTGCTGAATGTTGAATGGGCCATGTGGTTTGTTGTTGAAATACAGCTGCGGATTTTGTCTGAATAGCATTGAGAGAAATCGGTTGTTGTGGAGATTAGCGGATTTTGTAGTGAGAGAGTGAGCAGGCATAATCTTTCTCACCCGTGACACTGTTGTTGTATGGAGGTTGTCGGGTTCGCTTCTAATCTAACTGTGAAAACTCCAGAATCAGCTACTGAACTTTGAGATACATATCACATCACGCTTTGAACTAATAGAGTTGGCTTTGGTTTTGGATGCAACAAGAAGATCGTTATTTCCATTCTGTGTTTGCTTTGCTTGGTGTATAACTTGTGGGACAGAATGCTGGAAATGATGGATTGCAGAGGATGGGTGACGGCGGTAAGAAGGGAGTCGCCTCTCGTGAAAACGACGACGCGAAAAGAGACGGATAAGGCGGTCGAGGCATGTGCACAAGGTTTCAGAGAACAGAAGACGGACCCCACGGCCCCACACACACTGGAATTCTTCAGCAGTGTTTTGACTGCCGCCATGGAGCTATGCGCGAGGGAACAGCAGGATGAGGGAATGTCAAAGAAGGGGGGGGGACTCTCGCAGAGTGAGAGGAAACTCCGGGAGCTCACGATCGGTAAGTATCAAAGAATGAGGAAACACATTGGACCAGTCCTGGCTCTGGCCACAGCACAGTGGATACAAAACCAAAAGATTTTTTCCCCCACTTCAGGGGGCGGGATTCAGAGGCCCCTCCCGAGAGGAGGAGGAGCTCCCGCCTTGGCCCCGACGGCCCCTCCTCCATATGCCCCAGCCCCCTTGGGGACATATCCACAGCTAACAGTGCAAGGTGTTGTGGATGTGGACATTAAAGGCTCACATCCCTTATCAGACAAGGAATCAAAAGCAGTAATGGACATCTTAAGTGCGGATCGGCCAGAGATGGTCCGCTCGCTGCTCTCCTTCCTGGGGTTGGCCAATTACTCACGCCACCATGTTCCTGATTATACGGGCCTGACAGCACCCCTGAGGGACGTCATCAAGGCCGCGGGTGTCCGAGACTTGCAGGCCAGTTTGGTCTGGACGGAAGAGGCGGATAGGGCCTTCACTGATTTGAAAAAGGCTTTGGCCTCCTGTGCTGACTTGGCGATACCTAACTATCACATACCTTTTCACCTTGACACGACCATCACCTCATGCTCTGGACATGCAGTGTTATGGCAGAAGGGCTCCACGGGGAGACGCAATGTGATTCTTTATGCTTCTACCTTGCTGGATCCCGTGGCGAAAAAATCGACGGATTGCGCTTTATATGCTGACACTTTGGCTTCCCTGTTGAGGAAAGTGGCGCATGTGGTCATGGGTCATCCGTTGGTGGTTTATACCACCCATTCAGTGGTGGCCTATGTCCAGTCCAAGACCTTTGCCCTGACTCCGCAAAGACAGCTTAAGCTGGCGAATGAATTAACGGCCCCAAACCTGACTTTCGCAGCTGACGATGCACCAACGGTTTCCACAGGCATGGGGCTGCCTGGACTACCTCATTGTTGCCAAAACTTTTCTCAGAGGCAATCGGAAATCCGGGCTGGATTGTCCGACAAACCTCTCCCACACTCCAGGTCATTGTTCACGGATGGACATTGTCACAGACTTCCTGATGGCTCTTTGTCCGCGGGGGCGGCGGTAGTGGAGCTTCTCCCTCCCGATCGCACCCACGTGGTGGCGCAGTGGGGCCCGGAAGGGGGTTCCTCGGCGCAGTATGCAGAACTTATGGCTCTGAAATTGGCCCTGGAAATATCACAGGATCAGGAGGTTACCATCTACACGGACTCAGCCTATGTTTGTGGTGTAGTCCTTAGAGACTTAGCAGGGTGGGTGAAGACTGGCTTCTTGACTGCTAAGGGCACTCCGGTAGCCCATAAAGAACTTTGTGAGGAAGTCGCACATTTGTTGCTACTGCCACGCACTTTGGCCGTAGTTAAGGTGCCGGGCCACTCGAAGGCGGGCTCCATGACGGCCATTGGAAATAGAGCCGCAGATTTGGCGGCCAAAACAGCGGGTAGGTATCCCTTAGAGAACAATGTCCCACAGGAACGTGCTTGGGCCATGATACAACAAATACAGCTCCCTATTCTAGACTCGGTCACTCATATATCGGATGTGGGGGTTACGGTGGCGAGTGTGGGTGGACGGCTTGTTGCCCACGCTGGAAACGGTCAGTTAGGGATGCCACTAGACGTGTGGGATCGTGTGTCGCTCCTGGCCTCGTCTTTGCCCCCAGGGCGACGACATGAGTTGGAATTACATCTGGACACCTATTGGAAACCCGTGTACGGGGACACTTCCTCCTTCCAGGGTCTGCTGAGTGTAGTAGACTGTCAGACAGCACATAGTAAGTATGACTCTGACTTCTGGACACGGCACCCGAAGGCCCAACCCCATGGGGACGGGGTCTATCGGGGGCCCACGGGGTTGACTTTCTTGACCTCTTGTATGGAGGAACAAGTTCTGACGGAGATACATGGAGTTCATCACCAGGGTCCGCGGGCCATGACCCGTTTGTTGGAACAGTATTACTATCATCGTACTCCTTTTTTGTTGTGTAAAACCTTTGTACAGGCTTGTGTTGGCTGTGGCAGGTTTAACCCGCACCCGCATCACAGGAGTGGGGCGGGTCTTGTCAAAACTGGACGTTTCCCCGGTGATGTGATTCAGATTGACTTTACCGACATGCTTGTACCCGTGAAGGGCAAGCGCTTCCTTTTGGGAATTGTGGATACGTTCTCTGGGCGGTCGGCTTTCTACCCTTGCAAAAGAGAAAGTTCGGCTGAGGTTATGGCAGTGCTTTTGAAGGAATGGATCCCACTTTTTGGTGTCCCTTCTGAACTACATAGTGACTCTGGCACTCATTTCACGGCAACGGACGTGAAAAATCTGTGTTCCCTGCTGGGAATAAACAAATCATTCTCGTGTGTGTACTATCCCCAGGGGAATGGTAAAGTGGAGCGCATGAACCGCACCCTCAAGACGGTGTTGGCAAAAATGTTACAGGACACCCCCAAAAGCACTTGGTTGTCGGCTCTCCCGGCTGCTCTGTTCCACCTGCGCTCCTCGGTGAATACTAACACGGGTTTCACCCCGTTCGAATTGATGTTTGGCAGGGCTATGCCCGGGGCGTTGCCGGGGGCTAACTCCGCCCCATTACCGGAGGTTGCGACCATCTTCCAGTTCAGGCCGTACTTTGAGGCTCTACAGTCAGTACTCAGGGAACTGACCCCAATTGTACAAAACGATGTTGTTGTTTCTGATCATACAGCGCACCTGCCTGAGCAGGTATACGTCAGGAACCACGCTCGTACGGCCTGGCACAAACCACGGTATCTTGGACCTTTCACGGTGACTCAAAGGACTGCCACAGCTGTGAAAGTTGACGGTCGGGATAACTGGTACCACTGGACTCATCTTAAACCCTGCTCAAACTCCACGGGGCTAGTGTGGACCGACCCTGAACGTATTGGGAATGTTAGTGGGACCAATGGCCCCACTGAAGGGGGAGGGGGACAACTCCCACCCCCACCCAGGAGATCACAAAGACTCCGCAATCAGAAAGAGAATGCGGCAACTTAAAGATGAAATGTGGCGTACGGGCCCCTTACGGTGTCCATACTGGGTGTGGGGACTGATACTGGCCTTAAGTATGACAATGATACCAATTATGATAAGGGTGGATGACCAAAACAGTTGTGAGGGGCTAGTAAGGGGACATCCCTTTCCCCAGCTAAAGGCGGAATACCTGAGAGTGTGTCGTCAAAGAGGCACAAAACCAGGCGGAAACTTGGTAATCTATTGTAGTCAAAAAGGAACATTGGCGGTAAAAATGAGAGGTCCAGTGTCAGACCAACACACCCGGGAATGGATTACTCGATGTACAGAAAGGGCAAAGAAAACATGGGAGAACCGAAAGAATGAGGAAGTTTTGTTGAAGCCAAGGTTTTTTGATGTATCTAACATGTCTGTTCCCACAGAAGGCGATGGATCTAGGAAGCGACGGTCTCTGAATGTAGAAGGCCTGGGTCCCGACGAGAATCAATGGGTAAAACTAGCTAAGCACACGCCCGACGAGAATAAATGGGTAAAACTAGCTAAGCACACGGCCAGGGTTACCAACTCAACCCCGCCCTGTTGGGTGTGCTCTTTCAGGCCCCATCATGCTGCAGACGTGCCGTCCACGGTCCCAGTCCCGATTTCGAGTAGGGCCTCGGTTTGTCTATTGTGGCTCCTCCACCATTGGGGTAAAGGGAAGGGGGTCCTACCGGGGTGCGAGCCATACGAGGAGTATGCTAGTCCCTCACAGTGGGTGAGGCCAGGGAGGTGGACGACCGAAACCAATAACACCGTAAGGGAGGGGATACGGTTTGCGGGCGTGGCACATTTTAGGAAGGAGCTAGTGGCGCCTCTTGGGTTTAAGCGGGAATGCATGCAGGGGGACCGGCACTTGGGTAAAACATCGTGCTTAGATTACCTGGGGGATGGGTTTTCTGTAAAAAAACAAACTTGGGCCGAGAGGGTAGAAAAATTCCACAGTGACCTCGTAAACAAAACCGAGATAGAATGTAGTGATCGTTCATTTTTCGGGCAAGCATGGCAGTTAAACCAAACCACGTGGGCTAGGGTGGTGGGAGTGACTCCCCTCGGCTACTCCGCGTTAATACCAGTCCCAACGAGATGGGGATTTCCCACCCCGGTCGGACACGTCTGGCTATGTGGCGGTAATAGTTATTTGTCCCTGCCGAGTGGTTGGTGTGGGACCTGCACCCTGGCTCGTTTGAAGCCCTCATCCATTGTGGTGTCAGATACACTAATGCAAGAAGCCGTACAAGAATATAGACACCATAACCTACATAAGCACGCCATGAGAAAACGGGCCGCCCTAAAGGTGGGAGGCCGGACCCTTGGCCAAGCGTACGTCCCGTTCTCAAATAACAATGGCCGAACGCCCTTGTACGGGGATGCGCGGGGGATGTTGGGTACTCTTATTCCTATGATTGGTACCGCGGCCACCCAGAAGCGGTTAAACGAGGTTTGGTGGGCTCTGGAGGATATCACTGAGGTCATTGGCGAGGTCGTGGACCAAATGGAGAGGAGCCCAGAGCTAAAGGCCGTAGCGGCGGTGGCCATGCAAAACAGGGTAGCCTTAGATGCCTTATATGCAGAACGAGGGGGTATGTGTGCGGCAGTGGGCATTGACCACTGTTGTACATACATCCCCGATGACTCTGGGAATTGGACAGCAATAAGGGATAAGGTAAGGGAGTTAAGGGGTTTCCTAAAGTCCCAAGAAAACCAAGGTCCACAATGGACTTGGCTCAATTGGCTAAATTCCGGTTCCTGGATCCATGTCCTTCAAAAGGTGGGTATATTAATTGGGGTAATACTGTTGATGTGTTGTGTGTTGTTCTGTTGTGTTCTCCCTCTCGTCCGCAGCATGGTCTCCAGGGCTCTGGGGACTTCGGGGGGATTGTACGCAGCTGTGACCCTGCCCCCGGAGGACCCAGAGGCCGGGGACAGGTCCCTGCCTGAAGGGGGTGAGCCGAGCCTGTATCAACTCAGGGCATTTAAGGCTCTGGGATATGAATGGGAGGACACACGTGGCTCAGAATAACTTTAAGAACCATATGATGAGTGTTATGTTGTGATTTGCTTCGCTGTGCTTATATTTTGCAGGAATGTTTATTTTCCTATTAATTCGAGATGGAGCCTATGGAACTGAGGAAGTGAAATGTATCATTGAACCCAGTCCTGGGAGATACCGGTTCCGGATGGAACGATTCGTGAGTGGTGATTATACATGGGAGGACAGTGATGATTTCACAGGGCTGGAGGATGTGGTCGAGTATGCCCAGGCCAAACTCGACACCTGGTGGTGGCACTATACATTCGGCGGGGGACAACTATGTTTTGACGACGGCTGTACCTTCATTAATTAGAAACAAGGAAATGGCCTCTTCGAGGCCAGAAGGGGGTATGAAAAGAATGATTGTTTCTAATCAATGATGTCTTGCTTAGAGAGCAATTTAGCAATAGAAGTGTTGTTTTTACATTGTGAAGCCTCTCAGTTTTCTGTTACAGTGGAGTGGAAAAACACAGAGCCGATGTGCAGACGGGCTCCGAAAACAGACCCCATGCACACATAAACAAAGAGATAACATGGGCCCTACCAAGGCCGGCTGGCAGACATGGGCCGATAAGTGGAAAGTGCCAGACTCGTACGATGGGAAACTGATGCGCTTAGTATAGGCTCATGAATATTATAATTTGAGGTGTGGTGTGAAGAAGTCTGTGTCCCCAGAGAGTTCAGTCTTCTCCGTGTGGGGTGCTGACAGATTGAGTGTTAGGGACCTGGGGAACAGACGCGTCTGTGTGAGGTGACCTGTGAATAAATCCTCGTGTCTTTAAGTTCCTGGTTTCATAGTCATCTTTATCCTGGTTTGTTTATTAGGCTGATAGTGCAGTGTTGACGACTAACTTTCTAACCCCCCTTCCAGTGTGAATGCGCATTGTCCAACGGTGGTAATGGTAAATATGGAAAAGTAGAGACGACGTGTTAATCATATTTTATTGTGTACAAGGTGACCACCGCAAGGACAAAGAAAAGAGGTTTTCTTCAGTATGATGGCTGAGGTGTCAGAAATCAAAATGTGATCATTATCATTGGGTGGGAGTCCAAAATTCGTCACGGAAGCAGAGCGCAGAGTCAGGATGGCCGAGCGGTCCAAGGCGCTGCGTTCAGGTCGCAGTCTCCACTGGAGGCGTGGGTTCAAATCCCACTTCTGACAGCAGAAGATGTCCAAGAAGCTTTGGCTTTTCATGAACATGCACAAGCAGTTGCGGTCGTAATCGTGGAAGTAGTCAAGAGGTTAGTAATTATGAACTGCACTTTTTCCCGATCTAAAGTCATCTAAGTAAAGGCAGTGTCCTTCTCACTGCCTTGAGAAGGACACGGGTCACAATGGATTTGAAGGGGTATAAGGCAACCATGACTTGAAAACGGGCCGTTCCACGGCCACTAATGGACCGACAAGTCGGCTATATGAGCCACACATCGACGAGGATGGGATTCGAACCCACGCGTGCAAAGCACAATGGATTAGCAGTCCATCGCCTTAACCACTCGGCCACCTCGTCTGAAACAAATGCTACTTTGAAGCTAAGCTACATGCAAATGTTATGCTAACACCAGCCAGGTGCTAATATTAAGCCGTATGATGTGTGCGCTAATACTCCACTCTCAAAGCGGCTGAAAGAGCCATTCGGCTGACATGTGGAAGAGAGCCTATCGGGAAGGCGCAGATAGAAACAATTGCATTGGCCGGGAATGGAACCCGGGCCTCCCGCGTGGCAGGCGAGAATCCTACCACTGGACCACCAATGCACATTTTCAAGTGTTTTTGACCCTCAAAACGGGGCCACCCTAAACTGAGAGGTTAAATCAAAAAGAACAGTGATCCCCGAGCCCCCATATGAACATTTTAACTACCCATTGGAGACTCCCAAATGGCCCGTACGGGGATCGAACCCGTGACCTTGGCGTTATTAGCACCACGCTCTAACCAGCTGAGCTAACCGGCCAGCGCAAGAAAGCATGTATTTTGGGGTGCCGGGCATCAAGTGCTTCTTTTCATAGAGGTTGGGTGGGCCAGGAAAATGGCGACCGCACTTATGCACGTGTTAGAAAATGCAAGTGATCTCCCCGTCGGGGAATCGAACCCCGGTCTTCCGCGTGACAGGCGGAGATACTGTCCACTATACTAACGAGGACAAAAAAGAGGTTTTCCCTTGGGGAAAAAAAATAAATCCTCTTCATTATTTATAGTCTGATACACAACTTGAAATCATCAAGTTAAACACACTTTGCCCTAACGTATGATGATAATGCCTGCCTGCCTGCCTGCTTCATCAAGTTAAACACACTTTGCCCTAACGTATGATGGCTGAGGTGTCAGAAATCAAAATGTGATCATTATCATTGGGTGGGAGTCCAAAATTCGTCACGGAAGCAGAGCGCAGAGTCAGGATGGCCGAGCGGTCCAAGGCGCTGCGTTCAGGTCGCAGTCTCCACTGGAGGCGTGGGTTCAAATCCCACTTCTGACAGCAGAAGATGTCCAAGAAGCTTTGGCTTTTCATGAACATGCACAAGCAGTTGCGGTCGTAATCGTGGAAGTAGTCAAGAGGTTAGTAATTATGAACTGCACTTTTTCCCGATCTAAAGTCATCTAAGTAAAGGCAGTGTCCTTCTCACTGCCTTGAGAAGGACACGGGTCACAATGGATTTGAAGGGGTATAAGGCAACCATGACTTGAAAACGGGCCGTTCCACGGCCACTAATGGACCGACAAGTCGGCTATATGAGCCACACATCGACGAGGATGGGATTCGAACCCACGCGTGCAAAGCACAATGGATTAGCAGTCCATCGCCTTAACCACTCGGCCACCTCGTCTGAAACAAATGCTACTTTGAAGCTAAGCTACATGCAAATGTTATGCTAACACCAGCCAGGTGCTAATATTAAGCCGTATGATGTGTGCGCTAATACTCCAATCTCAAAGCGGCTGAAAGAGCCATTCGGCTGACATGTGGAAGAGAGCCTATCGGGAAGGCGCAGATAGAAACAATTGCATTGGCCGGGAATGGAACCCGGGCCTCCCGCGTGGCAGGCGAGAATCCTACCACTGGACCACCAATGCACATTTTCAAGTGTTTTTGACCCTCAAAACACTTACTTACTTACTTACTTACTTACTTACTTACTTACTTACTTACTTACTAACTAACTAACTAGATGCCCGGTCACGGTAGCAGGCAACACCAGAAACATTCTGAACATAAATGTGAAGGACAGATAAAGTACACGCACATAGACCAAACAACGGAGAGAAGTGCAGGACGAGGATAAAAGAGAACGGTGGACGGGGGTCTGGACTTCACTTCTTCTCTTGCTCTGAAGTCACCAGCTGGTTATTCTGCTCTGTAACTTTGTAACTAGGAACAACGGCAATAAAGGCCTTTCTTTGAGACAACTTCTATCTCCAGTGTTTGCTTTGCCTATATCCAAGTTACTCTTCTCGTGTGACATAAAATGGTAAATGGTAAATGGTCTCAACTTATATAGCGCTTTTCCACCTACATTAGGCACTCAAAGCGCTTTACAGCAAGGAACCTCTCACCCATTCATACACCAGTGTACGCAGACACTGGAGGCAAGGTGGGTGAAGTGTCTTGCCCAAGGACACAACGACAGCATGCACCTTCAGGAGGCGGGATTCGAACCCCCGACCTTCCGATCATGAGACGACCCGCTCTACCATCTGCGCCACCGTCGCAAGAACCAAGTCGTTACACTATCTATCGCTATCTATTGCTATCTATCTATCAGAGAAACAGCGGTACATGTCAGTAAAGATCCACCCGGCCTCTGCTGTCACTGCTGCGGCATGTGGCCCCTCCCTCTCGGTAAAACCCTCTCAGTATCGCCTCATGTTTAGGTAAATCTCATTCATAAGTTACTTTGCGTGTCCTTATATGGTGACATGGGGGCGTGACGTGGGGAGGGGTCATATGCGCACATTTCTGCTGCAGGTGGAATCAGTGAAGGGGAGATTACGTGGTGCTGCACGTATGGAGGGTTTCATAAATCCCTTGTTTTTTCTCCGTACGTGGAGTTTGGGTTTTGCTCGTACGTGCTCTTATAGGCAGATTGTCACAGAAAGTTTTATAAATGAGACCCCTGGACTTTACTTGCTGCTTTAGGATTTCCTTTCAAAGGCCACTGAAACTTTGACCAAAAGGCAGCATTTCGCCGTTCTAATCCCACACAAACTCAATATACGTATGCCAATCGACATGCACTGTAAAGATGTTTCAATGGCTTTGCGATGGTGGTATAGTGCAACAATCCCTTTTATAAAGCAATTTCACGACTGTATTCGATCTTGTACTTGGAATACATAAGTAAATATAACTTTAGGCGTATTAATAACATCGTTTTCCGTGTACTAATACGTTTAGATTTTTCTTTTCTTCGTACGCGTAAAACACATTTTGCACTTTAAGGAGACGTATCGGTTGTATTCCTATCTTACGATTAAAAGTGCCGCTTTAGAATGAACCGCGAGGACTTGTTTTGAGTCCAATACTACTCTAGGTGCTTCGCCCCCCCCGCCGCCGCCGCTCCGTGGCGGTCCGAATACGTGCGCTCGCCGCGAGCTAGTTTGGCTGGAAAGGGCGCTCGGCTCTGGGGTCCGCGTGCGGTCTGAAACGGGCCTAAACGTGTCTGCTCCCCGGACGGAGACCCGTTTTGGATCCAGGGTGCGCGGAGGCCCGGAGCGTCGGTCCCCTCGGACCCGCGCGTGTCCGCCTCTGAACTGAGACCCGCTTTGGACCCGGGAAGGGAGCGCGCGTAAAAACGCGCCCGGACCCTCGGTCCTCCCAGACCCGCCGCGCCTGAACCGAGACCCGCGAACTAGAGCCTCCGCGCGCTGAAACACGGGGCTTTACGGATGGGTCAGTCTTACCGGCGCCGAGCACCGTGAGGGATAACGCGTATTTAATGTGTTTGATTTATGGGTTAAACCGCTTAACCCCCGCGTTCGCCGAGCGCGTCTAGAGTGAGTGAAGGCAGTGCTTGCTTTCAGCTTTCAACCGATTTGCGACTCTCGCGAGCACTGGGGCCGCGAACTGAGACCCGCTTTGGACCGGGGGTGAAAACTGGGGGTGCGTGAAAACTGGGGGTGCGTTAAAACTATGCGCGCGCGCCTTTGTGTTTTTAATTCTCTTTAAGTCTGGGTCACTCGTACATAGGCCACGCAACGCGTGTTTACCCTGCTTTATTTCTCTTTAAGGACTGGCTCAATATTGCCCGATGAAACCAACACTAGGGTTAACCTGTTTACGGACTGGGTCAATATTGCCCAACAAAAACACCACGGGGGGGGTTAACCTGCTTTATTTCTCTGGGGTCAGTATTGCCCTGGAAACGCACCGTTAAGGTTAAAGACCCTAATGTAAAAAAAACAAAATAAATAACAAAACAAAAAAAAAGAGCCTGAAAATTGCCACACATTCATATTTATATCAGCTTAATTTGACCAAAAATCATTCAGTGGCTTTTGAGCCATTTGGATGGGCTGCCGCGCCAGTGGCTTTCGGGTCAAAATGACTAAGGTAAAATCTAAAACAATCTCCATGGTGAAAGAACAAAATAAAAACAGCGTGGAGGATTGCCGAGCTTTTTAATTTCCAACTGTACCACGAACTGTCCGCGCTTGTACAAATGAATCCACAGCACGATTCATTGAAACCAGGGCATTTGAGGATTTACGTGCGAAAAAGGGGAGAGAGGAATGACCGTATGTATTTATTTTTTTTGCCCAGTCAGGTCGGGTCAGGTCAATCCTCTCTTTCGCTGGCCTGTATCAACATTTGCCAGCGCTCCGTGTCCCGCGTTCTCGCCCCAGGATGTGTCTGCTTTCACTCATTTGTGACTTGGGCGAATGTGGATCTTGCTTTGAACTGATTAGCCCGCGCTATCGCGAGCACCTAAGCGCCTCTCCTTGTATCCGAAAGGAGGAAGGTTTACGGTGATGTGTGGCTGGGGCCCCTTTGATAAAAAGTAGGTGACGATGACCATGAGCGAGCTGTTAACCTCTTAACTGCAGTCCCCCCTGATCAGGGGGGGTTCTGGTATTTACACTTACTTGCTATGTGGTAGGAAAAATATGACTGAATATACAAGTGTTATATATCATTTTTATCAGCTTCACCTTCACAAAACTCCTATAGAGATTATTTTATGCCTAGGTCTTACCCAAAATGTAAATATTCTAAAGTGTCAATAAAAGCAGACTACTAAACAGACTGATAAAAGGCCGGTTATGACCTTCCAGGCTGGTTTTGGAGGTCTAATTCTCGTACAACCCAGAAGTGCTTGTACTCTTTCCATTTGTTATAATATTTAGAATAGAAAAATCAAATCAGTTTTCTTATATAAAAACCTTGGGTTGTAAAAATAATTCAATATTCAACATTAATATTATTCGTATTAGGACTAAATACATACACATAAATACATATAAGCTATTGCGCATCACTTCATCAACATCTCTTTCTCATCGGGCGTATATATATATATACGATGTCAGATGTCTTTGTCTTCCCCTGCTTCATGCCTTCAAAATAAAACCATCCCAGAGCCTCCAGTGCCATGGTTATTGTGCTGCACCCTTCAAAGAAAGGACCACATGTGCCGAATTGTCTTTTTATGCATAAAAGGGCCCAAAGTCCAAACTATTATTCCCACAGCTATAACATTTTACACAGTTGGTGCTGTTAATACAATTAGTAACTACAGTAAGTTTCAAATGAAAACTATGAAGTATGTCTTTGGAATTTATTTGTAAAGTAGCATCAACGTTTTGAGAAAAAAGTTTTTAATAATTTTGAGACAATGTAATACAAGTTGTGTTTTACTTACACAGATTTTGCACACATTTTTATTTTTAGAAACTAGAAGGTCTTAGCTTTCAAACGAGGTATCACACTGGCATGCAGGCTGTAAGCTCTCCAGTCAATTAGCTTGGAGTTTGGTATGAACATTTGGAGAAAATCCGACTGCTGGAGGTGGCAGTTAAGAGGTTAAAAAATAAAAAAATAAAAATAAAAATAAACCCGCTCAGCTCACGGTCAGCCTGGCACAGGCTCTTTGATCGAACCTGTGCCAGGCTGACCTTGAGCGCGCTGGCTGGCTGCTTTATTTCTCTTTAAGGACTGGGTCAATATTGCCCGATGAAACCAACACGAGGGATAACCAGCTGGTGACTTCAGAGAAAGAGAAGAAGTGAAGTCCAGACCTCCGTTGACAGCTGCCTTTTATCCTAGTCTTGCACTTCTCTACGCAGACAGGGTGACTGCCTACCAGTGACTCAGTTGTTTGTGTCTATGTGTTTGTACTTTATCTGTACTACAAGTTATGTTCAGAATAATTATGGCATTAACCGTTGTTTATCGGCTAATCTCACTGACATGGTCTTCTTGTTCTGTAGCGTGTAAGCAAAGCATGAGTCAAGAGCTTGTTCAGATTTCGTTATAATCCTTACAGCTTGTTCTTTTGTCTGGAGGTAAGTACAGACATTGGTTTGCTGCCTAACGTTTCATATCTCCTTCCTCAATTTCTGAGAAGACACAGTTTTCAAAATAACCACTTAAAAGGCACTGCTGGGATTTGAACCCAGGATCTCCTGTTTACTAGACAGGCACTTTGACCAACTAAGCCACAGCGCCTCACGATTCATCCAAGGTCCCCATGGGGGATGGAGTAAATACAAAGAAGTGCGCCGACTTCCCATTTTGCAGTTTCCATGATTGCTCATACATTCACCTTGGGGTGTCTCATGGAAAAAGCTCAAGAAACAATAATTCAATTGGCATTACTGTATCAACTACAGTGGAAAATGGTCTTGATGTAGCACTTTTACAGTCTGGGCTGCTTTTAGTCCAGTGGGTTCCGACTGCACTGGAAATATCTGTTCATATGAAATGCAACTGTTAAGAAGACACTTTTGGAACATAAAACATGAATTGTCCACTCAACAGACACGCTTTTTGCCCAGCCAGGCCACAACACCACAATCCGTGTACCGATGTCACGTCTATTCTTTGAATCAAAAGGTGTACAATCAGTGCAATTCCAAGAAAGAGAGAAACAGCCGAGCGTCCCTGGGTGGGCTCGAACCACCAACCTCTCGGTTAACAGCCGAGCGCGCTGACCAATTGTGCCACAGAGACATAGTAATGACAGCTGTACATACTTTTAACATCACAACTTTCGTGAGTAAAGTTGATTTTAAGATTCACGTTTGCCTTGGGCTTCTTACTAAAGTTAGTGTGAGACCCAGACAGTCACAAACTGTGGAGAATGAGGGCATCGAATCCTCTACCTCTCGCATGCTAAGCTAGCGCTCTACCATTTGAGCTAATTCCCCTCTACTCAGGATATCCTAAACGGTTACCATCAGCTGTTATGTTGTACGCCCAATAAATCAACATCGGGTCACGTGGCCCACTTAATCAAACAAAGTTATAAAAGTTATTTTTGGGCTCTGTTAGGACTTGGTTCTTTTGTATCACGCGAGAAGAGTTATTTGGAAATGGCCAAAGCATACACTGGAGATAGAAGCTGTCCCAAAGAAAAGGCTTTTATTGCCGTTGTTCCTAGTTACAAAGCAGTATAACCAGCTGGTGACTTCAGAGAAAGAGAAGAAGTGAAGTCCAGACCTCCGTTGACAGTTGCCTTTTATCCTAGTCTTGCACTTCTCTACGCAGACAGGGTGACTGCCTACCAGTGACTCAGTTGTTTGTGTCTATGTGTTTGTACTTTATCTGTACTACAAGTTATGTTCAGAATAATTATGGCATTAACGGTTGTTTATCGGCTAATCTCACTGACATGGTCTTCTTGTTCTGTAGCGTGTAAGCAAAGCATGAGTCAGGAGCTTGTTCAGATTTCGTTATAATCCTTACAGCTTGTTCTTTTGTCTGGAGGTAAGTACAGACATTGGTTTGCTGCCTAACGTTTCATATCTCCTTCTTCAATTTCTGAGAAGACACAGTTTTCAAAATAACCACTTAAAAGGCACTGCTGGGATTTGAACACAGGATCTCCTGTTTACTAGACAGGCACTTTGACCAACTAAGCCACAGGACCTCTCGATTCATCCAAGGTCCCCATGGGGATGGAGTAAATACAAAGAAGTGCGCCGACTTCCCATTTTGCAGTTTCCATGATTGCTCATACATTCACCTTGGGGTGTCTCATGGAAAAACCTCAAGAAACAATAATTCAATTGGCATTACTGTATCAACTACAGTGGAAAATGGTCTTGATGTTGCACTTTTACAGTCTGGGCTGCTTTTAGTCCAGTGGGTTCCGACTGCACTGGAAATATCTGTTCATATGAAATGCAACTGTTAAGAAGACACTTTTGGAACATAAAACATGAATTGTCCACTCAACAGACACGCTTTTTGCCCAGCCAGGCCACAACACCACAATCCGTGTACCGATGTCACGTCACGTCTATTCTTTGAATCAAAAGGTGTACAATCAGTGCAATTCCAAGAAAGAGAGAAACAGCCGAGCGTCCCTGGGTGGGCTCGAACCACCAACCTCTCGGTTAACAGCCGAGTGCGCTGACCAATTGTGCCACAGAGACATAGTAATGACAGCTGTACATACTTTTAACATCACAACTTTCATGAGTAAAGTTGATTTTAAGATTCACGTTTGCCTTGGGCTTCTTACTAAAGTTAGCGTGAGACGATGCGTAGCGTCACGTTAATACTTCCTAACTAGCTTGTTATTAAAAATATTGTGTTCATCACAGAGACAGCACATGATACTGACATTGTCTGAGGTGTACATCCATATTTTAGCCGTTGGATAAGTGTTTTTAGCGTGCGTGAAGCGCGTAACTTAGCTTGTGTAATGGTGTAGTAACAATATTAATACTAAGTTCTTATTTTCGTAATGGAACCTGGCGAATTTTGCCTTCATATTCTCGTCGTAATGCTTCTATAAATATCCGTGATTGATGGAGATTCTTCCACGCGGAATCTATTACGTTTTAGACATGTTTGATGGTATTTTTATGAATGATCATAAACGCGCCTTAAATATTATATTGTGTGCTTCCTAGTAAACTCTGCTACACAAGCTAAACATAACACAACGAGTTATGCATGGAATGATACCAGCAAGATTTTACCAAGAAGTTTTTTTTTCTTAATAATTTCATCGCCCTATTTTATGTATAAAATAATAGTTACGTCCCGCCTAAAAATATGCGGGTGTATTTTCCGCGGGCTGGATGCTGTCAAGATTCTGTTGATAATACATTATAGCTAAATATGATAAGACTGTACAGAATTTTAATATGAATAAATATTACTACAATTAGCGACTCCAGGGCAGCAGTGAATGAATTGTAAGTGAATAAAACCCATTTGAGTGCTAAATCCAGTGTTTCAATTATTAATTGATTTACAGTCATATAGCCAGGGCTAGTGAATACAAGTTTATCTGTAGAGCACAATTTGCACACAAGGCAATTCAAAGGGATTCACAGTGGAATAAAATAACAATAATACAGGTAAAATCAATTAATAAAATCATTAATTAATTACATTAAAACCAAACGGTGTAGTAAAATACTTTCAGTTGTATTATGACAGCTATGTAACGTTCTGTTTATGCCTGTGTCCTTTCAGATTATGTATGCATTTGCGGTTTTCCGCAAAACCTCTGAGGGTCGACTCCTCATGGGGCCAACTGAGGAGGCTAATAGGAGTGAGATCGTGGTGGCGGGGAGAGCCAGGTGTAAGGAGGAGGTCCTGGCTGAGGCCACTGCCTTTGTGAGGCAGAATGGAGGGAATCCTAGAGACCAGTTCCTGGTTCTGGCTCACTGCAAGATCCAGTTTGGAAAACACCAGGGCCAGAGGTTCCTGTGGCTGCTGGAGAACTCACTGGGGTATGCCGTGTATCTGGTCAGCAGCATCATGGGTGAGGAGGAGAGGGACAACCCGCTGTCGGCCAATAAACACCTGTTCCTCAGATACACCTCGCAGATCAGGGAGGTAGGGGAGGCTGTGGAGGTGTACCATAAAAAACAGGCCATGCTGCAGGAGGCCCAGAGGACGGGAGACTCTGGTTGTCTGATGGTGGAGTTTGGTGACTTCAAGGGTAGGTCAATGAAGGAGGTGTATGAGGACCCAAGTAAGGAGGCCCAGGCTCTCATCACCTACCTGAAGAAGGCAAAGGCCAGGCCCAACACCAACATGGCCCTTTTCCAAGCATACGTGCTGAAGAGGCAGGCTCCGGCCCACCTGCCCACCACCACTGTGCCCGCTGCATCTGCCCCCTCTGCTGCTGTGCCCACTGCCACTGTGTCTGTTCCTCCTCCACCTGCTGCCACCCAAAGCAGGCCGGGGTCAGCCCTATGTTCCCCGGTACCTATGTTCCCCAGTACCTATGTTCCCCCACTTCTATTGATTAAGATTAGGCACCGGCCCACTATCCTTAAGGTTAGTGGCTAGGGCAGGGTCAGGATTAAGCTGATTTGTATATGTATGACATTTCACTCTCATGACTTGTGATTGGGTGAAGTACCAACTCACCTACGGAAAAAAAACATGGCACCCGGGGAACATAGGACCCGGGGAACATAGGTACGCACCCAAGCAGGCCACTGCTGGTTGAAGGCCCTGTTGGCGCGGGGGAAGCATTTATCTGCTTCACAGCTGGCACAAAAGATTTTGTCGCCAGCCAAACCTTGTAAGTGATTTGCCAGCTTTCAAATCCTTACAGTATTTATGCAGTATATATGTGTAGTATATATGTGTAACGACAAGACGTGTTTTGTAAACCGCTGTAGGACCACGTTGCCCTCCTGCGTCTGAGTCCGCAGCCCGGAGACGGCTCTTTACATGTGGTGAGTATCAGTTAACGCATACAGGTGAGTTGGTGACATGTGCTCAGTGCTTTATGTTATTTTACAGACTCTGCTGCTGGGGATTTTTTTGAGGAGGAAGATGTCGAGGAGATGGCAACTGTAGCCTCACAAGCTGAGGAGCAACTTCCTCAAGGTATGTAAATCTCAAACAATATTTTACAAACAATTCTGTGACAACCTTTTTTTTTTAATGACATATCATGTTCTTTTATTTTACAACACACAGGAAGGGCACTTCTCAGGTGTCAATCTACATTCACTCTTTGAGTGAACATCTTCAAAGCAAAAAGGGAATTTAAAGGTGTATGTAAAAGGTTTTTATTTCATTTTTGAATCATACTCACTGACTAAAGCTCATTCTTGTCATCTCACACGTCCCCCACTCCCCTTGGAATAAGTGGCTGTTGTAGTTAGCGGCGCTTACAGTGTTTGGGCTGCTTTGCTTCACCTTTGGCTGATCCCATCTAATTTTTCTTCTTGTATTTGTCCTAATGGTGCTTTGGTGAAAAACAGGATTATTTTCACTGCTTCCTTCCATCGTTTCATCATCATGTTGCCTGTCTACTAATCATACATGCTTTGCACTAAACCTAGTAATCGCAGTAGCAGTCCAGCAGAGCTGAAAAAGTAATGCTATGAAAGTCTAAAACAATAAGATGTTTATGTGGTGTCTTTTTACGTTCCAGCCACTGCGGCCTCGAGAGGCCCTGCCTTGGCCCCACCTCGTGCTCCTGCCCTGGCCCCACCTCGTGCTCCTGCCCTGGTCCCAGCTCGTGCTCCTGCCCTGGTCCCACCTCATGCTCCTGCCCTGGTCCCAGCTCGTGCTCCTGCCCTGGTCCCACCTCATGCTCCTGCCCTGGTCCCAGCTCGTGCTCCTGCCCTGGTCCCACCTCGTGCTCCTGCCCTGGTCCCAGCTCGTGCTCCTTCCCTGGTCCCACCTCGTGCTCCTGCCCTGGTCCCACCTCGTGCCCCTGCCCTGGCCCCAGCTCGTGTTCCTGGCCCTGCTGCTTCCCTTTTTGCTGCTCCTGCTCCTCCAGTATTGTGGACCCCTGGCCAGGTGTCCCATCCGCCTGCAGAGCTTCCTGTGCACTGGAACGAGCAACTTCCATCTTTCCAGCAGGACTGGATCAGGAAGACTCTGTTCAGGGCCAACACAAGAACAGGGAAGCCTGAGCTGACGCCACATCCCAACTTTTGGTGGTACCCTCCCCAGCCCCCGACTGTCTTCACCCAGCCCCCTGCCTCTCCTGATATCTTCTTCTGCCGCCCTCTGTTCCTCTGGATGCCGCTGAAAATGTGGTCCATTCCACTTGTCTGTGTCCAGCCAGCCTGCAGTAACCACAAGCTGACAGCTGCTGGCATTTACCGCACTGTGCGCAAGGTCCTGGACATAGACGGGTGGTATGAAAATTCCCCGCCATTCTGACATACAGGTAGAACACATTCCTAATTAAAGCAATGCACTGTAATTTGTTGTACTGTATACAATCAAATACATGGCTTTACTGACATTAACATTGAAATAACAAGACATTGAACAGAATGATTGGACTGTCTGTAGGTACTCGTGTGACTACCGTGTAGTCATTATGATGCGGGAGAGGACCCGGGGCAACAGCGTCACGCAGCTTCACAAAAAGCTGCAGGAGCAGCACACCTCAGCGTGGTCACAGCGGACACTGGAGTACCTCACTGTCTGTGAGCCCTTCACAGACTCCTCCATCATTGAGCCTCCAGTCTTCTCTGCGCCCCCGCCCCCCCCCACCCATCCCCAAACCCAAGTGGCTGTTGTCTGTGTATGCCAGGGACGTCCTGTCACGGCTACCGGAGGTCAAGGCCAAAATAACTTTGGTCTTTGGGTCTGTCCTCAAGATGGACTCCACCAAAAAGGTATAAAAAGTAAAGTTTGAATAATAATAATTGTTATTATCTTCTATTGTTCTTACATTACATTATTCTACTGTTCTTTTTTTTTACATAGGTCACCAAAAAACTGGCCGGTGCTGCTGCCAACACTGCTGGTTGGTGCTCTAATGTGGGCAATGAGCACGGCCAGGTGTTGGTGTCAGTGCTGACAGCGGCAGAGGGGCATGGACTGTGGCCCATGGCGGCGGGGCTCATGAAGAGGTACAGGGAGGCGGGAGTGGCACCGCCCGCCATCATGTACGTGGACAGAGACTGCTGCAGCCCACACGGACAGTCACAGGTCAGAGCCATGTTTGCAGAGTGGGATGAGCTCCAAGTGCGCCTGGACATCTGGCACTTCATGCGGCGCTTTGCGGCAGGCGTCATCACAGAGGCTACACCACTACAGTCCAGAGGAGCTGGTCCAGTCTCAGAGAATATATTACATATATTTGATATATTACATATATTTGACTTTACCTGTAGGGACCAGTGCCAGTGATGCGCATTTCCAGGCCTATCTCCTGGAAGGTCTGATGCGCTGGAACCAGGACCGTATGGATGAAGCGGTGAGGGGAAAGACTGACCTGAGGACCTACAGCAGCGCTGAGAGGGAGGCCATGGACCGGCTCAGCCGAAAGGTGCTGAAGATGTCCCTGGATGAGCGCTACCAGCCTCCAGGGGCTTACACAGGTGAGAATTATTCATGTTAAAGCTGGGGTACCTGATTTTCTTTGGTGTTGTAGAATACATTTATTTTTGCCACCTCAGAGTATGTTGTAAACACAGCAAAACTCAAACCTTGTTGTATTGTCTTTACCTAAAGTTTTATTGAGCAATGGATGATAGAAGTCTAATCTAAATGCTTTATTTTGCGTTCATGCTTATTATTTACTTGTTTATTATTTTGGCTAATTTAGAAGGTTGTTTAAGTTATTGTTTATTGGTCACACTGGTAGGGTCTAATTTACATAAGTAGGTTATGGTGTGTGTGGACAAATAGCCACTACAGCTATAATACTGTGATTGTGCTTTGTATGTGTTCTATGGCAGGAGAGCTGCTCGGTATGGAGTATCTGTACAGTCAGTCTGGGAAATCCCTGTCTGTCATGGATAACCCGGAGGAGGAGGATCGACTGGTGGAGCAGATGGACGATGAGGTGGTGCAGGACGAAGGCTTCGTTGACGAGGAACCCGAGGACCTCACAGTGCCAGTCCTCTATGACCCCATTGAGACTGTCCCAGGCCACAGCAGTGGCTCCCAGGCCTTCAACCCCTGTCCCTCTGCACGGGACCATCCTCACTGCAGCCACCCACATCCAGTCAAGGACAGCGGCGCCCTGCCCAGCCTCCTCTGCAGTCTCCTCAGCTGTTTCCTGCTCAGCCTCCTCTGCAGTCTCCTCAGCTGTTTCCTGCTCAGCCTCCTCTGCAGTCTCCTCCTCAGCGGCGCCCTGCCCAGCCTCCTCTGCAGTCTCCTCAGCGGCGCCCTGCCCAGCCTCCTCTGCAGTCTCCTCAGCGGCGCCCTGCCCAGCCTCCTCTGCAGTCTCCTCAGCGGCGCCCTGCCCAGCCTCCTCTGCAGTCTCCTCAGCGGCGCCCTGCTCATCCTCCTCTGCAGTCTCCTCAGCTGTTTCCTGCCCAGCCTCCTCTGCAGTCTCCTCAGCTGTTTCCTGCCCAGCCTCCTCTGCAGTCTCCTCAGCTGTTTCCTGCTCAGCCTCCTCTGCAGTCTCCTCAGCTGTTTCCTGCCCAGCCTCCTCTGCAGTCTCCTCAGCTGTTTCCTGCCCAGCCTCCTCTGCAGTCTCCTCAGCTGTTTCCTGCTCAGCCTCCTCTGCAGTCTCCTCAGCTGTTTCCTGCTCAGCCTCCTCTGCAGTCTCCTCAGCGGCGCCCTGCCCAGCCTCCTCTGCAGTCTCCTCAGCGGCGCCCTGCCCAGCCTCCTCTGCAGTCTCCTCAGCGGCGCCCTGCCCAGCCTCCTCTGCAGTCTCCTCAGCTGTTTCCTGCTCAGCCTCTACTACATCCTCCTCTGCAGTCTCCTCAGCGGCGCCCTGCTCAGCCTCCTCTGCAGTCTCCTCAGCGGCGCCCTGCCCAGCCTCCTCTGCAGTCTCCTCAGCTGTTTCCTGCCCAGCCTCCTCTGCAGTCTCCTCAGCTGTTTCCTGCCCAGCCTCCTCTGCAGTCTCCTCAGCTGTTTCCTGCTCAGCCTCCTCTGCAGTCTCCTCAGCTGTTTCCTGCTCAGCCTCCTCTGCAGTCTCTCCAGCTGTTTCCTGCTCAGCCTCCTCTGCAGTCTCTCCAGCTGTTTCCTGCTCAGCCTCCTCTGCAGTCTCCTCAGCTGTTTCCTGCCCAGCCTCCTCTGCAGTCTCCTCAGCTGTTTCCTGCCCAGCCTCCTCTGCAGTCTCCTCAGCTGTTTCCTGCCCAGCCTCCTCTGCAGTCTCTCCAGCTGTTTCCTGCTCAGCCTCTACTACATCCACCTCTGCAGTCTCCTCAGCGGCGCCCTGCCCAGCCTCCTCTGCAGTCTCCTCAGCGGCGCCCTGCCCAGCCTCCTCTGCAGTCTCCTCGACAGCCTTCTGCCCAGCCAAGTGCTGCCTCTGGTCCTGCAACATCAACTGGGTCCAGTGTTGAAGACCAGACTCCTTCCTCTAAGTAAGCTGCTCATTATTAGTTTCTATGTGCTTTTACACTCTGACATTTAACATGCTGTGTATTGTTACTGTAATACTTCCCTGCAGGCTCCTGTTCTTGGACCCAGTGGCGTCGCGGGCTGGGATAAGGTGCAGGATCTGGCTGAGTACCTGGTGTCCCTCCGTCAGGCACTCTACCTGGACGAGCAGCAGGTCACAGAGGTCATCCGTCTGTGGACTGCTCTTCCTGATGGGGACAAGAGGAGGATCCACTATCAGCCCAGACACCAGCCCAAGCTGACCCATGGACGCTTCAAGCCGCCAAAAAACACAGGAGTGACACCAGATGTGGAGAGTGTGAAGAGGTGCCTGATCGGTCATCCTGGGGGGCCGGCTCAGTGGCCCAGCACCAGCCGTTTAGTTGAGGCCATGTGCATCAAACTGTGTGCACTGCACAAGTCCCCAACTAAAAAGGATGGAGTCCGTCTTCCTCGTTGGACGAAGGTGCTCAACGACTACCACCACATCCGAGACCTGGTGCTGACCTGCCACACTCTGATGGAGGCCACGTCACTTCAGCTGTTTGTGCTGAATCAGAGGACTCTCACTCAGTGGTAAGCACAATAGCATCATGTTGTACATTGACATTTGAAAGAAAAGGATAGCAGTTATTCATAATAAATACATTTTTTTGATTGCAGGTAGGGGTGTCACGGTATGAAAATTTACCTCACGGTTATTGTGACCAAAATTATCACGGTTTTCGGTATTATTGCGGTATTTTTTTTATGTGTGTTAATAAGTTCAGAAACCATTGATAGTCCTACACAAACTGAAATTGTTTAAAAAAAAAAGTGTAACACTGTTTGTTATATTTAAAAAAAATACAGACAAAGCCATATCAAAAGTGCAACTTTTCACATCAAAGTAAATGAACTATAACTATGTATTGGTGATCGTTTGGAGGGTAGTACATGTACTATTTATAGCGCCAGAACCATGTTAGAATATTTGTAACTAGATAAACCCTGTATATCAGGAATATTGTTCTCAGTTTTTGTCCTTCCAGTTCGATCTGCAGATTTGGGAAAATGCCATCAGACAGTAATCATTGTTAAATTCATAATAATGCGGCGAGAGTGAATCTATTGCATCGGCGACAAACTTTAATCTGCCCTCCAGCAGCCCGGTAACGCATTAGTGCCAGAGGTATCCGGACACGCCTTATATGCTGGCGGTGGCGCTGTGGCTGGACTATGGGACGACTCGTTACCTTTTCCCTCAACCCAAAGTCCCCACATCAGCATGTCTGCTAAAGCGCTAACGTTAGCTTACTTACTTGGCTATAGATGTGGTGACGGTCACGCAGGCGAGTCATGAGGTTCCAAGTGTTGCTGCCTTTCGCAGAAACTTTTTTCCTGCACGTTCCACAAACACGATAACTGTTTTCTATCAGCCGTCCCTCGGCATTCTTCAAATACCCCAAATATGCCCAGACCTCAGACTTGGTCCTGTTTGAAGCTGATAAATGTCCTGAGCGCTGCCGTGTCCTCCTTCGGCCATGATTTCAGCTTCGAGAAAGTTTTGTTTTCGTTACAAACACAGTGCGCCTGCGCGGCAGCTTCAGCAGATGAGACGGTGGCTGGTGAGGCTCACCGTGCCTACGCCGCGGGCGCCGTAATCCACCGAGATAATATAGTTTTTCAAAAACAAGACGGTCATTTTTACCGTCCAAATTTTTACCGGGGTTTACCGCTACACCGGTTACCGTGACAACCCTAATTACAGGTTTAATCGGAGGGAGAACACCCAGGAAGTGACTGTCCTCTCCCAGGGCCGTGCTGCAGAGGACCGCCTCGCTGTGGCCAGCTCACAGCTTCCTGCTCCGCGGGAAAGGCTGGATGAGGCTCCCTCTACATCAGGGGCCCGGCACGAATTTGTCCTGCCTCCAAACAGAGCGGGACAGGCTCCTAAGCTGCGGCCTGGCAAACGACCTGCCAGTGCTACAGTTGTGCGGCCCGTCACCCCAGCAGCTCCTCCTCTTCCTTCAGTTCCTGCGCCACTGCCCCGTTTTTTGTACTGAACCCTGTGCCCACGCTGATTTCCACAAGGCCCTTCAGCTGCTCCTCTCCTGGCTCCAACTCCTGGGGTTCCTGCCGCACCAGAGGCTCCTGCTCCCACTGCCCCAGTGTCTGTGTCCCGCTTCACTCAGAGGAACAGACGACGCAGGGCAGAAGAGGAGGCCAGTGGAGCTCACAAAAGGAGATATGTCCGTGAAGCGGCATTTAACAAATGCTCCAAGTGTGGCCAGCCCAAAACCAAAGCGTTCGGCCACAGCCGGTTTGGCAGTGCCACCTTTTGCCCCAGTGTCTCTGGTGGCAAATCTTTAGAGGAGTGGCTGGTAGAACAACGCCAGCAGAAAACACACGGACAGCCACCTCCATAATAATCACAATCCTGTAAATACTAGACTGTAAATACTAGTAAATATTGTTTGTAAATACTTGTAAATACATATCTATGGGTAGATAGTAATTTATTTATTTTTTTCCATCTTTGTGTTATGTCTTAGTTTCATTTATATTACAGAATGTTCTATTCTATTTCTATATTGTTAGTTGTTTGTTGTTGTTTATTAATGTCTTGTACTTAGTTGTAGTAAATAAATACTGGTTGTTCATTGTGCTGCTTGTAATTGCCTTGGGACTGGAATGTGCAATGTTTTAATATAAAATATAAAAATATGTATATTTGCTAAATAAATTCAAAAATCTAAGTCCGAGTGGCGTCAGACCTGGGGCCAATTGTGAACACTCGTCCTCCTGCAGACGACTTTTCAGGGGCTTTCAGGGGGAAGCAGAAGTTGGGCTTTTTTGTTGACATGTTTTCGAGGGCATATTCTCAGCGAGGCAGGAGCAGAGCAGACTTTCAGTTTGGCGGACTTTCTCCTCCAATGCACTTGGACCAATGCCCACGCAAAGCACAACAGGCCCTCACCCCTCCCCCTTCACCACCAAAAATGGCAGAGTAAAAAGTCAAATTAAAATCAGCGTGTCCTATCACGCTCAGCATTAAAAAATAGGGTAACATTCAAAAAAGTACTAACAAAAGTAAAACAAGAAAGGAGTTTGGAAGAAAAAAAGAGTAAATAATAATAATAAAAGTTAAAAGAATCCTCTGTACACTATCAAAAAGGCTCATCCTCAAAAGGTCACTATGCTTACTTCAAAACAGCCTGCCTTAAAATAAGCATAGTGCTATTGACTTCTCCTTTTATTTTCAATATCATATATTGTAGTTGCTTTTAGGTTGTTAAGACCACATCACTAATATTAAAACTTCAGGAATTCATATACTGGATAATGATCTAATGGAAAGTCTCTTTAACTATTTATATTTTCTATGCCGATATTGATTAGTGATCAGTACGGAAGCGTATTGGGTTCACTTGCGTGTGTGTTATTTTTTCGCTGGTATCACGTTATTTCAAGATAATTTCACGTTATTTCAAGATAATTTCATGTTCGTACAACATACAGATCACGTTATTTCAAGAAATTAAATGATCAGGTTATTTCATGATACCCATGACCTCTATATTCAAAATCAATGCTATTTGCAATTAAGAATTATTTTAAATTCATTTTTGTCTCGATGCTCGCTATCTCCTGGGGGATCCTAACCCTCACTTTGGGAACCACCCTTTCCGACTAATATTAGAATTTATATCAGACTCTTAGTTTACGTTATAAAGCTATGGCTGCCTTTATCAAAATATGTTTCTCCTAAACACAGTTTGGATTCCAGATGACCTTGTCTTGATCTTTCTTCCCGAAGCATTATTTAGAAGAGCAAAGGTAGTGTTGTGACTCCAGTGGAGACTGCGACCTGAACGCAGCGCCTTGGACCGCTCGGCCATCCTGACTCTGCGCTCTGCTTCCGTGACGAATTTTGGACTCCCACCCAATGATAATGATCACATTTTGATTTCTGACACCTCAGCCATCATACGTTAGGGCAAAGTGTGTTTAACTTGATGAAGCAGGCAGGCAGGCAGGCATTATCATCATACGTTAGGGCAAAGTGTGTTTAACTTGATGATTTCAAGTTGTGTATCAGACTATAAATAATGAAGAGGATTTATTTTTTTTCCCCAAGGGAAAACCTCTTTTTTGTCCTCGTTAGTATAGTGGACAGTATCTCCGCCTGTCACGCGGAAGACCGGGGTTCGATTCCCCGACGGGGAGATCACTTGCATTTTCTAACATGTGCATAAGTGCAGTCGCCATTTTCCTGGCCCACCCAACCTCTATGAAAAGAAGCACTTGATGCCCGGCACCCCAAAATACATGCTTTCTTGCGCTGGCCGGTTAGCTCAGCTGGTTAGAGCGTGGTGCTAATAAAGCCAAGGTCACGGGTTCGATCCCTGTACGGGCCATTTGGGAGTCTCCAATGGGTAGTTAAAATGTTCATATGGCGGCTCGGGGATCACCGTTCTTTTTGATTTAACCTCTCAGTTTAGGGTGGCTGCTAATGTGCTCTAAAATGCTTTGCAATCATTAAAACAACCTTCACTCTTGTGGTTGGGTATGTGCCTTGTGATTTCTACTGCAGAATTGACCAGCATCACAGAGAAAATGTGATGGAAACATAACTAGTGCCGAGTAGTGTGAAGTTGCTTTCTGAGCGGCAGGGCCAAGGATTAAACTTTTTGGAGAAAACGCCCTTTCAACAGGAAACATGTACTTGTTGATATGGCTCATGATGTGTGGAATGAATTAAAGCCTGTATACTGCTTCTCCCATATGGTCTAGCGGTAAGGATTCCTGGTTTTCACCCAGGCGGCCTGGGTTCAACTCCCGGTATGGGAATATTTGATTGAAAACAGTGGGGCAAAATTGACATAAACTAAAGTTCTTACTATGGGCCTGGGGTCTCATTTATAAATTTCAAGAAATAATATCTGAGTGATTAAAAGCTTATTCAGGAAATTTGAGCTCCGTGAATGGCACTGGCAAATATCACAATCAGCGTCTAAAAGGCTCTTCTTTACGTTCTAAAAGTGTATTTCCAAAAGTGTTATTGATGAGACACTGCACTCTGCCAAAAGGTTACTTGTGATCAGAGAAACAGCGGTACATGTCAGTAAAGATCCACCCGGCCTCTGCTGTCACTGCTGCGGCATGTGGCCCCTCCCTCTCGGTAAAACCCTCTCATTATCGCCTCAAGTTTAGGTAAATCTCATTCATAAGTTACTTTGCGTGTCCTTATATGGTGACATGGGGGCGTGGCGTGGGGAGGGGTCATATGCGCACATTTCTGCTGCAGGTGGAATCAGTGAAGGGGAGATTACGTGGTGCTGCACGTACGGAGGGTTTCATAAATCCCTTGTTTTTTCTCCGTACGTGGAGTTTGGGTTTTGCTCGTACGTGCTCTTATAGGCAGATTCTCACAGAAAGTTTTATAAATGAGACCCCTGGACTTTACTTGCTGCTTTAGGATTTCCTTTCAAAGGCCACTGAAACTTTGACCAAAAGGCAGCATTTCGCCGTTCTAATCCCACACAAACTCAATATACGTATGCCAATCGACATGCACTGTAAAAATGTTTCAATGGCTTTGCGATGGTGGTATAGTGGTGAGCATAGCTGCCTTCCAAGCAGTTGACCCGGGTTCGATTCCCGGCCATCGCAGGAATGTTCCTATTTGGGTTTTTGTCTGTTGCGCTTTCACTCTAGTCTTGCATTCTTTGAGACGCCGACAAAATTGTTTCACACCAGTGGAGATTGTTGTGTTGCAATAGATTCCAGGCATATAAATTGACCCTGATGTGATTTCCATTAAACTAACTGTTATCAACGATTGCTTGATTTGCAGTTTTTAATTTGTACTTCCAGCTGAAGTCCTACACGTTTGTTGAATGAAAACATTTCCTGGTCTCGAACCACCAACCTCTCGGTTAACAGCCGAGCGCGCTGACCAATTGTGCCACAGAGACATAGTAATGACAGCTGTACATACTTTTAACATCACAAACTTCATGAGTAAAGTTGATTTTATGATTCACGTTTGCCTTGGGCTTCTTACTAAAGTTAGTGTGAGACCCAGACAGTCACAAACTGTGGAGAATGAGGGCATCGAATCCTCTACCTCTCGCATGCTAAGCGAGCGCTCTACCATTTGAGCTAATTCCCCTCTGCTCAGGATATCCTAAACGGTTACCATCAGCTGTTATGTTGTACGCCCAATAAATCAACATCGGGTCACGTGGCCCACTTGATCAAACAAAGTTATAAAAGTTATTTTTGGGCTCTGTTAGGACTTGGTTCTTTTGTATCACGCGAGAAGAGTTATTTGGAAATGGCCAAAGCATACACTGGAGATAGAAGCTGTCCCAAAGAAAAGGCTTTTATTGCCGTTGTTCCTAGTTACAAAGCAGTATAACCAGCTGGTGACTTCAGAGAAAGAGAAGAAGTGAAGTCCAGACCTCCGTTGACAGTTGCCTTTTATCCTAGTCTTGCACTTCTCTACGCAGACAGGGTGACTGCCTACCAGTGACTCAGTTGTTTGTGTTTATGTGTTTGTACTTTATCTGTACTACAAGTTATGTTCAGAATAATTATGGCATTAACCGTTGTTTATCGGCTAATCTCACTGACATGGTCTTCTTGTTCTGTAGCGTGTAAGCAAAGCATGAGTCAGGAGCTTGTTCAAATTTCGTTATAATCCTTACAGCTTGTTCTTTTGTCTGGAGGTAAGTACAGACATTGGTTTGCTGCCTAACGTTTCATATCTCCTTCTTCAATTTCTGAGAAGACACAGTTTTCAAAATAACCACTTAAAAGGCACTGCTGGGATTTGAACCCAGGATCTCCTGTTTACTAGACAGGCACTTTGACCAACTAAGCCACAGCGCCTCACGATTCTTCCAAGGTCCCCATGGGGGATGGAGTAAATACAAAGAAGTGCGCCGACTTCCCATTTTGCAGTTTCCATGATTGCTCATACATTCACCTTGGGGTGTCTCATGGAAAAACCTCAAGAAACAATAATTCAATTGGCATTACTGTATCAACTACAGTGGAAAATGGTCTTGATGTTGCACTTTTACAGTCTGGGCTGCTTTTAGTCCAGTGGGTTCGGACTGCACTGGAAATATCTGTTCATATGAAATGCAACTGTTAAGAAGACACTTTTGGAACATAAAACATGAATTGTCCACTCAACAGACACGCTTTTTGCCCAGCCAGGCCACAACACCACAATCCGTGTACCGATGTCACGTCACGTCTATTCTTTGAATCAAAAGGTGTACAATCAGTGCAATTCCAAGAAACAGAGAAACAGCCAAACGTCCCTGGGTGGGCTCGAACCACCAACCTCTCGGTTAACAGCCGAGCGCGCTGACCAATTGTGCCACAGAGACATAGTAATGACAGCTGTACATACTTTTAACATCACAACTGTCATGAGTAAAGTTGATTTTATGATTCACGGTTGCCTTGGGCTTCTTACTAAAGTTAGTGTGAGACCCAGACAGTCACAAACTGTGGAGAATGAGGGCATCGAATCCTCTACCTCTCGCATGCTGAGCGAGCGCTCTACCATTTGAGCTAATTCCCCTCTGCTCAGGATATCCTAAACGGTTACCATCAGCTGTTATGTTGTACGCCCAATAAATCAACATCGGGTCACGTGGCCCACTTAATCAAACAAAGTTATAAAAGTTATTTTTGGGCTCTGTTAGGACTTGGTTCTTTTGTATCACGCGAGAAGAGTTATTTGGAAATGGCCAAAGCATACACTGGAGATAGAAGCTGTCCCAAAGAAAAGGCTTTTATTGCCGTTGTTCCTAGTTACAAAGCAGTATAACCAGCTGGTGACTTCAGAGAAAGAGAAGAAGTGAAGTCCAGACCTCCGTTGACAGCTGCCTTTTATCCTAGTCTTGCACTTCTCTACGCAGACAGGGTGACTGCCTACCAGTGACTCAGTTGTTTGTGTCTATGTGTTTGTACTTTATCTGTACTACAAGTTATGTTCAGAATAATTATGGCATTAACCGTTGTTTATCGGCTAATCTCACTGACATGGTCTTCTTGTTCTGTAGCGTGTAAGCAAAGCATGAGTCAGGAGCTTGTTCAGATTTCGTTATAATCCTTACAGCTTGTTCTTTTGTCTGGAGGTAAGTACAGACATTGGTTTGCTGCCTAACGTTTCATATCTCCTTCTTCAATTTCTGAGAAGACACAGTTTTCAAAATAACCACTTAAAAGGCACTGCTGGGATTTGAACCCAGGATCTCCTGTTTACTAGACAGGCACTTTGACCAACTAAGCCACAGCGCCTCACGATTCATCCAAGGTCCCAATGGGGGATGGAGTAAATACAAAGAAGTGCGCCGACTTCCCATTTTGCAGTTTCCATGATTGCTCATACATTCACCTTGGGGTGTCTCATGGAAAAACCTCAAGAAACAATAATCCAATTGGCATTACTGTATCAACTACAGTGGAAAATGGTCTTGATGTTGCACTTTTACAGTCTGGGCTGCTTTTAGTCCAGTGGGTTCCGACTGCACTGGAAATATCTGTTCATATGAAATGCAACTGTTAAGAAGACACTTTTGGAACATAAAACATGAATTGTCCACTCAACAGACACGCTTTTTGCCCAGCCAGGCCACAACACCACAATCCGTGTACCGATGTCACGTCACGTCTATTCTTTGAATCAAAAGGTGTACAATCAGTGCAATTCCAAGAAAGAGAGAAACAGCCAAACGTCCCTGGGTGGGCTCGAACCACCAACCTCTCGGTTAACAGCCGAGAGCGCTGACCAATTGTGCCACAGAGACATAGTAATGACAGCTGTACATACTTTTAACATCACAACTTTCATGAGTAAAGTTGATTTTATGATTCACATTTGCCTTGGGCTTCTTACTAAAGTTAGCGTGAGACCCAGACAGTCACAAACTGTGGAGACCTCTCGCATGCTAAGCGAGTGTAACAGAGATGTGTTATTGAATTTCTTTAAAGATTATTTGTTTTTGTTGTTTCACCTTTGGAGCCACCTGGTGGTGGTTTTGGAAACTGCATGCAACGGGTGCTTCACGCGCGCTCCCTGCGTCTCCAGCAGAGCAACGGTAAATGCTGGAGACGGTAGGTGCAGGAGAGATCGCTCCAATCTTTAATTAACTTTTTAAAATATTGTTACGCCAAAATAATTATTTATTTTACTCCCTACATGTATATTTGTGTCACTAGAGTGTAATTTGTAAATATCCCCTGTAAAAATGTTAAAATTACCACTTAATTATATGTTACTATATTACCCCAGTTAGAGCGTTAGGCTAACGGCAGCTGACCGCCCGCCCAGGAGATTTATTGTAATATTTGTGTTTATTCTTGTCCCGTACAGACCGTTGCATGCAGTTGTCCCCACCCTGATGGACTTTGTATATGTTTTGTGGTGCAGGTAGGCTCCAAAATATGTTTGATATTAAAAATGTAAATCTGTTGTTCTGTTGACCGTTGCCGTTGGCAACAATATCTGTTGTAGCTGTCATTGGTAGAAGGCCGAATTAGTTATTTTAGAATTTAGAAATGTTTATTGCCATATAATTAATACTGTAAATATGTTTTGTAAATCAATACTATACGATCACTTGTAAAAAAAGAAAGAAAGAAAATCAAACTTTTATAAATAATCAGGAGAGCAACGGTAAATGCTGGAGACGACCGTTGCATGCAGTTGTCCCCACCCTGATGGACTTTGTATATGTTTTGTGGTGCAGATCACATTAAAAGAAATCGTCAAAACTGCAGTCCTGAGTCCGTGGCCTCTCTAGACGCACACATCGGTCACACTGGTGCCGTGACTCCGTGGTCCTTGATCCGCTTGATGCAGATCGACCGAGGTTGCCCTGTCGTCTACGCCTGTCAAGTCACCTCTACACATCACAAAGTGTGTTTTTTTTTGGTCACAAGGTTAAAGGACTGAAGGGAAATTTTGGTTTTAATGCCAATTTACAATTACGTTTCCTATATTTTATTTTGAAATGGCAGAGAGACGCTTTCCCAGCGGTTTAACAGCAGATTGTCACTCCTCTTTTGGGAGAGGTAGAGGTGTAATGGGATTTAGCTTTCAGCCCAGTAGTGCTATTAGGGGAGGTTTGCGTGCTTCACCTGTGTTACCTGCAAATAATAGGCCTCAGGGATTGGTTCAGGATCCAGCTGAGTCACCTATTGGGGAGATGTCATTTGGTGGCCCGAGCCACTCAACACCTAGTGCTGGTAATGATTTAAACCAGTTTCGTGACATGATCTGTCAGTTGGGCTCACAGATTGGGGAGTCTATTGCATCAAAACTGCTATCTTCTGGTGTCATTGGCACAAATGAAACTAATAGTACTTGTCAGAAACAGGATACTTCAGGTGTCAATAATACTACTAATGAGAGTCCAAGGTTTAATGTTATTGTGAAATCAGAGAAAGAACCTGTTACATTCAGGGGTGACAATACCGACAAATACACTGTTACTGAGTGGGTTGAGATGATGAAAGGTTACCTTAGGAAGCATAACTATGAGGTTTCTGAGCAAAATGAAGAAGTTATGGGGAAGTTAATGGGAAAGGCCAGAGATGTAGTTAAGATTGGTCTTAGAAGTAACCCTGCACTTCACACTACATGCTCCCCAGATATCATTTACAACATGCTAATACAGTACTTCAGTAGCACATCATCCTGTCTGCCCCTACAAGACTTTTACTCAACATTGCCACTTCAGAAAGAGAACGCTGTTGACTACTGGATCCGCCTCAATAAGGCCGCAGACATGGCTGAAGAAGGTTTAAAACGTCAAGGGAGGCACATTGAGGATATAGGAGGTGAGATTGCTAAAATGTTTGTAAAGCACTGCCCTGATATGGAACTTGCCTCAGTGTTTAAGTATAAGCAGATTCATGAGTGGACCTCTAAAGACATCCAAGAGAGGCTAGATGAGCACCAAAGAGAGCGGGTGTCCAAAGCACCTATGACCAAACCATATGCTGCCCCACTGTTATGCTATGAGACACATGTTAAGCCCCAAGTCTCCAGTAACGTGCCAGTGCCTAATAATGTTTTGCTCTCTCAAGCTGTTCAGGCCGCCGCTGAAGCTCCGCCTCTTTTGTGTATTCCGGGCTTGGTCCAGAACCAACAACTGCCAACATCTCCTCCTGCTCCACAGCCTGTGAAGCAGCACAGTCAACCCACACAAGTGCAGTGCCAGTTCCAGCATTCTGCTACTGCTCCACAAAGTCAACAACTGCCCAATCAGCCACAAGACGGCGCCACGCTTGGTGAAATGATGTCTATGCTCCAGGAGCTCCTCACTAAAGTTCAAGCTGGTGGTCAGTTGTCCTCTGCTCGTCGTGGGCACATGCGGGGACGAGCCAGATCTGTCGTTATGAACTGTCGAGTTTGCAATGATAACAAGCATACAACAGAAATTCATTGCCGTTCAGACCGCCTTTGTTTCACATGTTTCAGCCCTGACCACACGAGCCGCTTCTGTCCTAACAAAACTGTTCCAACAGACAATGTGCAGGGAAACTAAGCGACCTATGCTCGGAGGGAGGCTGCATGGGTCAAGGTGAAATCTCCCACACATTTGATGCTGCTGAACTGTATCAAAATATGCAAAAACTGAATGAGCCAAACAATATTATTGTTCAAGACACACAAAGAATTAAAACCAGTGACAGTCTATTCTACACTTCTGTCAAAGTTGGAGATAAGGTAACTCTTGGTGCTATGTTGGATAGTGGTTCGATGGCGTGCTCGTTAAGCGAAGTAGCCCTCCAATCACTAATTAATGCTGGTGTCGTGCTCTCCCATCAAGAATCAACTGATATTGTGTTTGTGGGATGCGGTGGTGCCAGAGTAAAGCCGACTTCAGTAGTGGATCTGGAGATGGAGATCTATGGATGCAGGCTGTCAGTACCCACCTTTGTAGTGAAAAACCAGCAGGATGATTTACTGGTGGGCTCGAACGTTATCAGGCATCTGTTGCACCAATTCAAAACCGACTCCTCCTATTGGGAAGCTGTGTCCACGTCAAATAATGGTGACACTGAGCTCGAGAAGTTCCTCTCCCTGCTTGCTGGCCTGAACCGCTGGTCAGATGAAGATGTCCCAGATAAAATTGGCACTGTGAGATGTAACAGAGCTGTCACTCTGGAGGCTGGCACCGAGTATCTGATGTGGGGCAAACTTCCCAAAGACACAAAGTTATCACCCGGCAGCACCGTTATGTCTGAGCCTACATCTTCTCATTCTGCTCCTAGAGGCATCCTAGTGGCGAGAGCTGTGACACCTCTCTGGGGAGACAGGTGGGTACCTCTGAAGATTCTGAATGCTACAAATGGCCCTATCACCATACGTAGAAACGCCAAGCTGGCTGACGTCTACACCTGCCTTGCTCTGGAAGATCTGGATAGGCAAGATGTAAAATGCTCATATCAGGCCGCCTCCATCAAATGCCCTGGTTCTATAGCCAAAAACACTGATAATGTGCAGTAGAGGCTGAAACGTGCTGGCTTGTGTGATCTTGACCTGCAGTCCTGTGACGTGTCAGATGATTGGCAGAGAAAGCTGACAGACCTTGTGATCAGTTATGAGGACGTGTTCTCCCACCACCACTTGGACTGTGGAGAGGCATAAGGGTTTGTGCATAGGATCCGACTCACTGACGAGAGACCATTCCGGCTGCCCTATCGCCGTGTACCCCCTGCTGAGTACCAGAAGCTCCGCCAAGTCCTCAATGAGATGGAGGAGAAAGACATAATCCGCAAATCGAACAGAGTATGCTTCGCCCCTGGTTCTTGTATGGAAGAAGAATGGCGACTTGCGGGTGTGCACAGATTTCCGATGGCTCAACAGGCGGACCCTAAAGGATGCCCATCCCTTACCACACCAAGCCGACTGCTTAGCTGCCTTGGGAGGTAACGCATTCTTTAGCACAATGGACCTGACGTCTGGCTTTTACAACATGCCTCTGCACGAAGACGACCGCAAGTACTCTGCCTTCACGACGCCGATGGGGTTGTTTGAGTACAACAGGCTTCCCCAAGGTCTGTGCAACAGCCCAGCCAGCTTCATGAGAATGATGATGTCCATATTTGGTGACCAAAACTTTCTCAGCCTGCTGTGTTACCTCGATGATTTGCTGGTGTTCGCCCCGTCTGAAGAAGTGGCCCTCGAGAGGTTGGAGATGGTGTTCAGTCGACTCAGATTCCATAACTTGAAACTGGCCCAGAAGAAATGCTGGCTGTTGAGAAGATCTGTGAAATTTCTCGGGCACATAATTGACAAGAGTGGTGTCTCCACAGATCCTGCTAAAGTCGAGTCTGTCAACAGCATGTCGAGTACAGATCTTATGGAACCAGATGGTGCCACTCCTTCCCAGTCTCGCATTCGTTCGTTTCTCGGCATGGTCAATTATTACCAGCATTTCATCCCGAACTATTCCTCTATTGCGAGACCACTCTTTGACCTTCTTACTGGAGCAAAACAGAAACGCAAATCAAAGTTAACCACCAAGCGCAAACTCCAGTTTCGCAAACTAACTCCAGCTGACTGGACAGATGTACACAGAGGCGCATTTGATAAACTTAAAGCTGCTTTGGTTGACTCAGTGGTCCTAGCCCACCCAGACTTTAATCGCCCATTTGTCCTGTCCACTGACGCTTCACTAGATGGTTTGGGCGCCGTTCTCTCACAAGTTCAGGAAGGCGAGGTGGTGGCTCGTCCAGTGGCATTTGCAAGCAAGTCACTCACACGTGCCCAGAAAAAGTATCCAGCCCACCGCCTCGAATTTTTGGCACTCAAGTGGTCCGTGTGTGACAAGTTTAGCCACTGGCTCAAAGGACATGTCTTTACGGTGTGGACAGACAACAACCCGCTCACACATATCCTGACAAAGCCACGTCTTGATGCCTGTGAACAGCGATGGGTGGCAAAGCTGGCTTCCTACGTCTTTGATATTAAATATATCCCTGGCTCAAAGAACATAGTAGCGGATGCTTTGAGTCGCCGGCCTTTCATCAAGTCCACTGTAGGGATGAGGTTGTTGAGGAGCCCATACAATCAACTTCTTAATGAGGCCCTACCTCTTTCATCTGGTTCAGTCCAAGATGCCTTCAGACAATCAAATGCTAAGGACAACTACACAAAAGTATCACATGTCCTCGAAAGTACAAAATGTCAGTCCTTCACAAAAGATGACATTTCTGCTATCTTCGAGACACACGGTGCATGGGAGTCCGCTGCCAGGTTAAGAGCTATTAATACCCTAAGGCACCTACCTCAGTTGATTCCTCCCACTGAAGCTGACCCACCTGTGTTCTCAGATATTGAGTTGTGTGAAAAGCAGCACAACGATCCTGTCCTGTCTAGAGTGATGCACTATGTGGACCGAGGTCGTCGTCCGTCCAGGAGAGAGAAACCCAATGAGCCGGCCATGGTCATCAGGTACCTCAAGCACTGGGAAAAGTTTACAACGACTGGTGGCATCCTTTACAGACTTTCCAAAGACCAGGTTACTCACAAAAGACGCTACCAGTTTGTGGTTCCTGACTCTCTCAAAGCTGATGTTCTCAAGGGAATCCACGACAGTGCTGGCCATCAAGGACAGTTCAGGAGTTTAGCTATTGCTCGTCAGAGGTTTTTCTGGCCACACATTGATCGTGATGTTAGAGAGTATGTCCGCCAGTGTCCAAGGTGTGTCATCGGCAAGTCCCCTGATCCAGAAGGTCGAGCACCTCTCGAGAGTATAAAAACATCTGCACCCCTGGAGGTTGTGTGCATCGACTTTTGGACTGCGGAGGATTCTAATAACAAGTCGGTTGATGTGCTGGTTGTGACTGACCATTTTACACGGCTCGCTCAGGCCTTTCCTTGCCGTGACCAGTCTGCTAAACAGGTGGCGAGACAGCTTTGGGACAAGTACTTCTGTATCTATGGATTTCCTGAAAGGATCCATTCAGATCAAGGTCCTTCTTTTGAAAGTCAACTCATAGCCGAAATGTTGAAAGTCGCAGGTGTAAGAAAATCTCACACAACCCCGTACCACCCAATGGGCAACGGTAGCGTGGAGCGCTTCAACAGGACACTTGGTAACATGATAAGAGCCCTTCCACCTGAAGCTAAACAAAGCTGGCCGAAACAACTCCAAACACTGACATTCATGTATAACTGCACTGTCCATGAAACTACAGGCTATGCCCCTTTCTATTTGATGTATGGTAGAGTGCCACGCCTCCCAGTTGACGTGCTTTTTAAGAACATTCTCAAAGATCCTGAAATAGTTGGCTATGACAAGTATGTGCAGTCTCTCACAAAAGATCTTCAAGAGGCCATGGCCATAGCGCAGAGTCATGCAGACAAAGAACAAGATCGCCAGGCTGGCCTCTACAACCGTCGCACAAAAGGAAAGACCATCTGTGTCGCAGACCGTGTCCTAGTCTCAAACAAACGTGAACGAGGAAAACGTAAAACTGCTGATCGCTGGGAGTCTACAGTGTATACCGTTGTGGCCATGAATCCTACAACTCACACTTATCGGATACAAAACCCCACTACCGGTCAAGAGAGAGTAGTGCATCGTAACCTCTTGATGCTTGTGAACTTTTTGCCCCTTGACATGGCCAATCAGTCTGATCACTCACCTGTCCTCTCAACTGAACAATCTGATGATGTTATTGATTCAAATGTTCTGGATTCAGTCATTGAAGAAGATTCAAGAATGAGAACTCAAGAGTGGGTCAGCTGTTTATCCAATGGATTGAGTGATGATGCTCAAGTGAATAACACTGTCAGAGAACCTGTCGTGGATGTTGCAGGAGATGATGAGTCTCTCCTGTCCCCTAGTGAGATGGACTATGATCACATATCGACACAGGCCCCATTAACTGACACACAGAGTGTTCACTCACAAGTTTCTCAAGTCACTCATTCCAATATGAACACTGACACTGACACTATCAATACAGTCAAAACCCGAGTAGGTAGGATAGTTAAGCCAGTCAACAGGCTAATCCAAGTAATGACCAACAAAGCTGTTGTCAGTGATGCTAGTCAGCTATTTGATAAAGTTTCAAAATCAGTCCTCCGGGTATTTCAGTAAATAGTATATGCTCGTTTTTGCCCTTGCTGTGCCTAGTTTTTGTACTATGAGTAATGTGTATCACCATATGGTATGGGTCCAGGTTTAGGGACCTCTTTTTGTTTTCAAGACATGGTTTATGTGGGATGTAGGCTGCATCCTGCTTCCAGAAGATGGTTGGGAATAAGGCGCAAGTTCCTTGCCACTTCATCCTTTTTAGAGGATGCTTTTTAAGTTGGACTGATGTTTGACCATGTCTGGACTCGTAAGGTTATGGTGATAGTTCTTGCTTCTTAAATAATTTTGGCTGAAATTCAGCGGGGGTGGATGTAACAGAGATGTGTTATTGAATTTCTTTAAAGATTATTTGTTTTTGTTGTTTCACCTTTGGAGCCACCTGGTGGTGGTTTTGGAAACTGCATGCAACGGGTGCTTCACGCGCGCTCCCTGCGTCTCCAGCAGAGCAACGGTAAATGCTGGAGACGGTAGGTGCAGGAGAGATCGCTCCAATCTTTAATTAACTTTTTAAAATATTGTTACGCCAAAATAATTATTTATTTTACTCCCTACATGTATATTTGTGTCACTAGAGTGTAATTTGTAAATATCCCCTGTAAAAATGTTAAAATTACCACTTAATTATATGTTACTATATTACCCCAGTTAGAGCGTTAGGCTAACGGCAGCTGACCGCCCGCCCAGGAGATTTATTGTAATATTTGTGTTTATTCTTGTCCCGTACAGACCGTTGCATGCAGTTGTCCCCACCCTGATGGACTTTGTATATGTTTTGTGGTGCAGGTAGGCTCCAAAATATGTTTGATATTAAAAATGTAAATCTGTTGTTCTGTTGACCGTTGCCGTTGGCAACAATATCTGTTGTAGCTGTCATTGGTAGAAGGCCGAATTAGTTATTTTAGAATTTAGAAATGTTTATTGCCATATAATTAATACTGTAAATATGTTTTGTAAATCAATACTATACGATCACTTGTAAAAAAAGAAAGAAAGAAAATCAAACTTTTATAAATAATCAGGAGAGCAACGGTAAATGCTGGAGACGACCGTTGCATGCAGTTGTCCCCACCCTGATGGACTTTGTATATGTTTTGTGGTGCAGATCACATTAAAAGAAATCGTCAAAACTGCAGTCCTGAGTCCGTGGCCTCTCTAGACGCACACATCGGTCACACGAGCGCTCTACCATTTGAGCTAATTCCCCTCTGCTCAGGATATCCTAAACGGTTACCATCAGCTGTTATGTTGTACGCCCAATAAATCAACATCGGGTCACATGGCCCACTTGATCAAACAAAGTTATAAAAGTTATTTTTGGGCTCTGTTAGGACTTGGTTCTTTTGTATCACGTGAGAAGAGTTATTTGGAAATGGCCAAAGCATACACTGGAGATAGAAGCTGTCCCAAAGAAAAGGCTTTTATTGCCGTTGTTCCTAGTTACAAAGCAGTATAACCAGCTGGTGACTTCAGAGAAAGAGAAGAAGTGAAGTCCAGACCTCCGTTGACAGTTGCCTTTTATCCTAGTCTTGCACTTCTCTACGCAGACAGGGTGACTGCCTACCAGTGACTCAGTTGTTTGTGTCTATGTGTTTGTACTTTATCTGTACTACAAGTTATGTTCAGAATAATTATGGCATTAACGGTTGTTTATCGGCTAATCTCACTGACATGGTCTTCTTGTTCTGTAGCGTGTAAGCAAAGCATGAGTCAAGAGCTTGTTCAGATTTCGTTATAATCCTTACAGCTTGTTCTTTTGTCTGGAGGTAAGTACAGACATTGGTTTGCTGCCTAACGTTTCATATCTCCTTCTTCAATTTCTGAGAAGACACAGTTTTCAAAATAACCACTTAAAAGGCACTGCTGGGATTTGAACCCAGGATCTCCTGTTTACTAGACAGGCACTTTGACCAACTAAGCCACAGCACCTCTCGATTCATCCAAGGTCCCCATGGGGGATGGAGTAAATACAAAGAAGTGCGCCGACTTCCCATTTTGCAGTTTCCATGATTGCTCATACATTCACCTTGGGGTGTCTCATGGAAAAACCTCAAGAAACAATAATTCAATTGGCATTACTGTATCAACTACAGTGGAAAATGGTCTTGATGTTGCACTTTTACAGTCTGGGCTGCTTTTAGTCCAGTGGGTTCCGACTGCACTGGAAATATCTGTTCATATGAAATGCAACTGTTAAGAAGACACTTTTGGAACATAAAACATGAATTGTCCACTCAACAGACACGCTTTTTGCCCAGCCAGGCCACAACACCACAATCCGTGTACCGATGTCACGTCACGTCTATTCTTTGAATCAAAAGGTGTACAATCAGTGCAATTCCAAGAAAGAGAGAAATAGCCAAACGTCCCTGGGTGGGCTCGAACCACCAACCTCTCGGTTAACAGCCGAGCGCGCTGACCAATTGTGCCACAGAGACATAGTAATGACAGCTGTACATACTTTTAACATCACAAACTTCATGAGTAAAGTTGATTTTATGATTCACGTTCGCCTTGGGCTTCTTACTAAAGTTAGAGTGAGACCCAGACAGTCACAAACTGTGGAGAATGAGGGCATCGAATCCTCTACCTCTCGCATGCTAAGCGAGCGCTCTACCATTTGAGCTAATTCCCCTCTGCTCAGGATATCCTAAACGGTTACCATCAGCTGTTATGTTGTACGCCCAATAAATCAACATCGGGTCACGTGGCCCACTTAATCAAACAAAGTTATAAAAGTTATTTTTGGGCTCTGTTAGGACTTGGTTCTTTTGTATCACGCGAGAAGAGTTATTTGGAAATGGCCAAAGCATACACTGGAGATAGAAGCAGTCCCAAAGAAAAGGCTTTTATTGCCGTTGTTCCTAGTTACAAAGCAGTATAACCAGCTGGTGACTTCAGAGAAAGAGAAGAAGTGAAGTCCAGACCTCCGTTGACAGTTGCCTTTTATCCTAGTCTTGCACTTCTCTACGCAGACAGGGTGACTGCCTACCAGTGACTCAGTTGTTTGTGTCTATGTGTTTGTACTTTATCTGTACTACAAGTTATGTTCAGAATAATTATGGCATTAACCGTTGTTTATCGGCTAATCTCACTGACATGGTCTTCTTGTTCTGTAGCGTGTAAGCAAAGCATGAGTCAGGAGCTTGTTCAGATTTCGTTATAATCCTTACAGCTTGTTCTTTTGTCTGGAGGTAAGTACAGACATTGGTTTGCTGCCTAACGTTTCATATCTCCTTCTTCAATTTCTGAGAAGACACAGTTTTCAAAATAACCACTTAAAAGGCACTGCTGGGATTTGAACCCAGGATCTCCTGTTTACTAGACAGGCACTTTGACCAACTAAGCCACAGCGCCTCACGATTCATCCAAGGTCCCAATGGGGGATGGAGTAAATACAAAGAAGTGCGCCGACTTCCCATTTTGCAGTTTCCATGATTGCTCATACATTCACCTTGGGGTGTCTCATGGAAAAACCTCAAGAAACAATAATTCAATTGGCATTACTGTATCAACTACAGTGGAAAATGGTCTTGATGTAGCACTTTTACAGTCTGGGCTGCTTTTAGTCCAGTGGGTTCCGACTGCACTGGAAATATCTGTTCATATGAAATGCAACTGTTAAGAAGACACTTTTGGAACATAAAACATGAATTGTCCACTCAACAGACACGCTTTTTGCCCAGCCAGGCCACAACACCACAATCCGTGTACCGATGTCACGTCACGTCTATTCTTTGAATCAAAAGGTGTACAATCAGTGCAATTCCAAGAAAGAGAGAAACAGCCAATCGTCCCTGGGTGGGCTCGAACCACCAACCTCTCGGTTAACAGCCGAGCGCGCTGACCAATTGTGCCACAGAGACATAGTAATGACAGCTGTACATACTTTTAACATCACAACTTTCATGAGAGGAGTTGATTTTAAGATTCACGTTTGCCTTGGGCTTCTTGCTAAAGTTAGCGTGAGACGATGCGTAGCGTCACGTTAATACTTCCTAACTAGCTTGTTATTAAAAATATTGTGTTCATCACAGAGACAGCACATGATACTGACATTGTCTGAGGTGTACATCCATATTTTACCCGTTGGATAAGTGTTTCTAGCGTGCGTGAAGCGCGTAACTTAGCTTGTGTAATGGTGTAGTAACAATATTAATACTAAGTTCTTATTTTCGTAATGGAACCTGGCGAATTTTGCCTTCATATTCTCGTCGTAATGCTTCTATAAATATCCGTGATTGATGGAGATTCTTCCACGCGGAATCTATTACGTTTTAGACATGTTTGATGGTATTTTTATGAATGATCATAAACGCGCCTTAAATATTATATTGTGTGCTTCCTAGTCATCTCTGCTACACATCATGAGCCATATCAACAAGTTCATGTTTCCTGTTGAAAGGGCGTTTTCTCCAAAAAGTTCAATCCTTGGCCCTGCCGCTCAGAAAGCAACTCCACACTAGTTATGTTTCCATCACATTTTCTCTGTGGGAAGATGTACTGTAACCTCATCTTTTCAGCAGAACTTAATATCTTGAAGGTGAATTGAGTACACCGTTGTCGGCAGGATTCGAACCTGCGAGGGGAAACCCCAATGGATTTCAAATCCATCGCCTTAACCACTCGGCCACAACAACAAGGATAGAGCTACTTTTCAACTGAGTTTCTAGTCATGAGTTTGAAGAATTGGTTGAAATGCAGCCATTGCTGCCTATCTGTCACTGTGCATATCTGCCGAGGGGCTCATTACATGGTAATGTAGTGTCCAGGACAACGAAGTAGTCTCATAAAAAGAATGAAGTGTCTCCAAAACTCCTTGGGAACATTGACAGTGCAGTGCAAGCCTTTGTCCAGATAACTGGTACTACATCTGAAGCTGAGTGACTCTGTGGTGCAATGGTAGTGCGTCTGACTCCAGATCAGAAGGTTGTGTGTTCAAATCACATCAGGGTCAATTTATATGCCTGGAATCTATTGCAACACAACAATCTCCACTGGTGTGAAACAATTTTGTCGGCGTCTCAAAGAATGCAAGACTAGAGTGAAAGCGGAACAGACAAAAACCCAAATAGGAACATTCCTGCGATGGCCGGGAATCGAACCCGGGTCAACTGCTTGGAAGGCAGCTATGCTCACCACTATACCACCATCGCAAAGCCATTGAAAAATTTTTACAGTGCATGTCGATTGGCATACGTATATTGAGTTTGTGTGGGATTAGAACGGCGAAATGCTGCCTTTTGGTCAAAGTTTCAGTGGCCTTTGAAAGGAAATCCTAAAGCAGCAAGTAAAGTCCAGGGGTCTCATTTATAAAACTTTCTGTGAGAATCTGCCTATAAGAGCACGTACGAGCAAAACCCAAACTCCACGTACGGAGAAAAAACAAGGGATTTATGAAACCCTCCGTACGTGCAGCACCACGTAATCTCCCCTTCACTGATTCCACCTGCAGCAGAAATGTGCGCATATGACCCCTCCCCACGTCGCAGGCAGGCTTCTGCTGTCAGAAGTGGGATTCGAACCCACGCCTCCAGTGGAGACTGCGACCTGAACGCAGCGCCTTGGACCGCTCGGCCATCCTGACTCTGCGCTCTGCTTCCGTGACGAATTTTGGACTCCCACCCAATGATAATGATCACATTTTGATTTCTGACACCTCAGCCATCATACGTTAGGGCAAAGTGTGTTTAACTTGATGAAGCAGGCAGGCAGGCAGGCATTATCATCATACGTTAGGGCAAAGTGTGTTTAACTTGATGATTTCAAGTTGTGTATCAGACTATAAATAATGAAGAGGATTTATTTTTTTTCCCCAAGGGAAAACCTCTTTTTTGTCCTCGTTAGTATAGTGGGCAGTATCTCCGCCTGTCACGCGGAAGACCGGGGTTCGATTCCCCGACGGGGAGATCACTTGCATTTTCTAACACGTGCATAAGTGCGGTCGCCATTTTCCTGGCCCACCCAACCTCTATGAAAAGAAGCACTTGATGCCCGGCACCCCAAAATACATGCTTTCTTGCGCTGGCCGGTTAGCTCAGCTGGTTAGAGCGTGGTGCTAATAACGCCAAGGTCACGGGTTCGATCCCCGTACGGGCCATTTGGGAGTCTCCAATGGGTAGTTAAAATGTTCATATGGGGGCTCGGGGATCACCGTTCTTTTTGATTTAACCTCTCAGTTTAGGGTGGCCCCGTTTTGAGGGTCAAAAACACTTGAAAATGTGCATTGGTGGTCCAGTGGTAGGATTCTCGCCTGCCACGCGGGAGGCCCGGGTTCCATTCCCGTCCAATGCAATTGTTTCTATCTGCGCCTTCCCGATAGGCTCTCTTCCACATGTCAGCCGAATGGCTCTTTCAGCCGCTTTGAGAGTAGAGTATTAGCGCACACATCATACGGCTTAATATTAGCACCTGGCTGGTGTTAGCATAACATTTGCATGTAGCTTAGCTTCAAAGTAGCATTTGTTTCAGACGAGGTGGCCGAGTGGTTAAGGCGATGGACTGCTAATCCATTGTGCTTTGCACGCGTGGGTTCGAATCCCATCCTCGTCGATGTGTGGCTCATATAGCCGACTTGTCGGTCCATTAGTGGCCGTGGAACGGCCCGTTTTCAAGTCATGGTTGCCTTATACCCCTTCAAATCCATTGTGACCCGTGTCCTTCTCAAGGCAGTGAGAAGGACACTGCCTTTACTTAGATGACTTTAGATCGGGAAAAAGTGCAGTTCATAATTACTAACCTCTTGACTACTTCCACGATTACGACCGCAACTGCTTGTGCATGTTCATGAAAAGCCAAAGCTTCTTGGACATCTTCTGCTGTCAGAAGTGGGATTTGAACCCACGCCTCCAGTGGAGACTGCGACCTGAACGCAGCGCCTTGGACCGCTCGGCCATCCTGACTCTGCGCTCTGCTTCCGTGACGAATTTTGGACTCCCACCCAATGATAATGATCACATTTTGATTTCTGACACCTCAGCCATCATACGTTAGGGCAAAGTGTGTTTAACTTGATGAAGCAGGCAGGCAGGCAGGCATTATCATCATACGTTAGGGCAAAGTGTGTTTAACTTGATGATTTCAAGTTGTGTATCAGACTATAAATAATGAAGAGGATTTATTTTTTTTCCCCAAGGGAAAACCTCTTTTTTGTCCTCGTTAGTATAGTGGGCAGTATCTCCGCCTGTCACGCGGAAGACCGGGGTTCGATTCCCCGACGGGGAGATCACTTGCATTTTTTAACACGTGCATAAGTGCGGTCGCCATTTTCCTGGCCCACCCAACCTCTATGAAAAGAAGCACTTGATGCCCGGCACCCCAAAATACATGCTTTCTTGCGCTGGCCGGTTAGCTCAGCTGGTTAGAGCGTGGTGCTAATAACGCCAAGGTCACGGGTTCGATCCCCGTACGGGCCATTTGGGAGTCTCCAATGGGTAGTTAAAATGTTCATATGGGGGCTCGGGGATCACCGTTCTTTTTGATTTAACCTCTCAGTTTAGGGTGGCCCCGTTTTGAGGGTCAAAAACACTTGAAAATGTGCATTGGTGGTCCAGTGGTAGGATTCTCGCCTGCCACGCGGGAGGCCTCCATTCCCGGCCAATGCAATTGTTTCTATCTGCGCCTTCCCGATAGGCTCTCTTCCACATGTCAGCCGAATGGCTCTTTCAGCCGCTTTGAGAGTGGAGTATTAGCGCACACATCATACGGCTTAATATTAGCACCTGGCTGGTGTTAGCATAACATTTGCATGTAGCTTAGCTTCAAAGTAGCATTTGTTTCAGACGAGGTGGCCGAGTGGTTAAGGCGATGGACTGCTAATCCATTGTGCTTTGCACGCGTGGGTTCGAATCCCATCCTCGTCGATGTGTGGCTCATATAGCCGACTTGTCGGTCCATTAGTGGCCGTGGAACGGCCCGTTTTCAAGTCATGGTTGCCTTATACCCCTTCAAATCCATTGTGACCCGTGTCCTTCTCAAGGCAGTGAGAAGGACACTGCCTTTACTTAGATGACTTTAGATCGGGAAAAAGTGCAGTTCATAATTACTAACCTCTTGACTACTTCCACGATTACGACCGCAACTGCTTGTGCATGTTCATGAAAAGCCAAAGCTTCTTGGACATCTTCTGCTGTCAGAAGTGGGATTTGAACCCACGCCTCCAGTGGAGACTGCGACCTGAACGCAGCGCCTTGGACCGCTCGGCCATCCTGACTCTGCGCTCTGCTTCCGTGACGAATTTTGGACTCCCACCCAATGATAATGATCACATTTTGATTTCTGACACCTCAGCCATCATACGTTAGGGCAAAGTGTGTTTAACTTGATGAAGCAGGCAGGCAGGCAGGCATTATCATCATACGTTAGGGCAAAGTGTGTTTAACTTGATGATTTCAAGTTGTGTATCAGACTATAAATAATGAAGAGGATTTATTTTTTTTCCCCAAGGGAAAACCTCTTTTTTGTCCTCGTTAGTATAGTGGACAGTATCTCCGCCTGTCACGCGGAAGACCGGGGTTCGATTCCCCGACGGGGAGATCACTTGCATTTTCTAACACGTGCATAAGTGCGGTTGCCATTTTCCTGGCCCACCCAACCTCTATGAAAAGAAGCACTTGATGCCCGGCACCCCAAAATACATGCTTTCTTGCGCTGGCCGGTTAGCTCAGCTGGTTAGAGCGTGGTGCTAATAACGCCAAGGTCACGGGTTCGATCCCCGTACGGGCCATTTGGGAGTCTCCAATGGGTAGTTAAAATGTTCATATGGGGGCTCGGGGATCACCGTTCTTTTTGATTTAACCTCTCAGTTTAGGGTGGCCCCGTTTTGAGGGTCAAAAACACTTGAAAATGTGCATTGGTGGTCCAGTGGTAGGATTCTCGCCTGCCACGCGGGAGGCCCGGGTTCCATTCCCGTCCAATGCAATTGTTTCTATCTGCGCCTTCCCGATAGGCTCTCTTCCACATGTCAGCCGAATGGCTCTTTCAGCCGCTTTGAGAGTAGAGTATTAGCGCACACATCATACGGCTTAATATTAGCACCTGGCTGGTGTTAGCATAACATTTGCATGTAGCTTAGCTTCAAAGTAGCATTTGTTTCAGACGAGGTGGCCGAGTGGTTAAGGCGATGGACTGCTAATCCATTGTGCTTTGCACGCGTGGGTTCGAATCCCATCCTCGTCGATGTGTGGCTCATATAGCCGACTTGTCGGTCCATTAGTGGCCGTGGAACGGCCCGTTTTCAAGTCATGGTTGCCTTATACCCCTTCAAATCCATTGTGACCCGTGTCCTTCTCAAGGCAGTGAGAAGGACACTGCCTTTACTTAGATGACTTTAGATCGGGAAAAAGTGCAGTTCATAATTACTAACCTCTTGACTACTTCCACGATTACGACCGCAACTGCTTGTGCATGTTCATGAAAAGCCAAAGCTTCTTGGACATCTTCTGCTGTCAGAAGTGGGATTTGAACCCACGCCTCCAGTGGAGACTGCGACCTGAACGCAGCGCCTTGGACCGCTCGGCCATCCTGACTCTGCGCTCTGCTTCCGTGACGAATTTTGGACTCCCACCCAATGATAATGATCACATTTTGATTTCTGACACCTCAGCCATCATACGTTAGGGCAAAGTGTGTTTAACTTGATGAAGCAGGCAGGCATTATCATCATACGTTAGGGCAAAGTGTGTTTAACTTGATGATTTCAAGTTGTGTATCAGACTATAAATAATGAAAAGGGATTTATTTTTTTTCCCCAAGGGAAAACCTCTTTTTTGTCCTCGTTAGTATAGTGGACAGTATCTCCGCCTGTCACGCGGAAGACCGGGGTTCGATTCCCCGACGGGGAGATCACTTGCATTTTCTAACACGTGCATAAGTGCGGTCGCCATTTTCCTGGCCCACCCAACCTCTATGAAAAGAAGCACTTGATGCCCTGCACCCCAAAATACATGCTTTCTTGCGCTGGCCGGTTAGCTCAGCTGGTTAGAGCGTGGTGCTAATAACGCCAAGGTCACGGGTTCGATCCCCGTACGGGCCATTTGGGAGTCTCCAATGGGTAGTTAAAATGTTCATATGGGGGCTCGGGGATCACCGTTCTTTTTGATTTAACCTCTCAGTTTAGGGTGGCCCCGTTTTGAGGGTCAAAAACACTTGAAAATGTGCATTGGTGGTCCAGTGGTAGGATTCTCGCCTGCCACGCGGGAGGCCCGGGTTCCATTCCCGGCCAATGCAATTGTTTCTATCTGCGCCTTCCCGATAGGCTCTCTTCCACATGTCAGCCGAATGGCTCTTTCAGCCGCTTTGAGAGTGGAGTATTAGCGCACACATCATACGGCTTAATATTAGCACCTGGCTGGTGTTAGCATAACATTTGCATGTAGCTTAGCTTCAAAGTAGCATTTGTTTCAGACGAGGTGGCCGAGTGGTTAAGGCGATGGACTGCTAATCCATTGTGCTTTGCACGCGTGGGTTCGAATCCCATCCTCGTCGATGTGTGGCTCATATAGCCGACTTGTCGGTCCATTAGTGGCCGTGGAACGGCCCGTTTTCAAGTCATGGTTGCCTTATACCCCTTCAAATCCATTGTGACCCGTGTCCTTCTCAAGGCAGTGAGAAGGACACTGCCTTTACTTAGATGACTTTAGATCGGGAAAAAGTGCAGTTCATAATTACTAACCTCTTGACTACTTCCACGATTACGACCGCAACTGCTTGTGCATGTTCATGAAAAGCCAAAGCTTCTTGGACATCTTCTGCTGTCAGAAGTGGGATTTGAACCCACGCCTCCAGTGGAGACTGCGACCTGAACGCAGCGCCTTGGACCGCTCGGCCATCCTGACTCTGCGCTCTGCTTCCGTGACGAATTTTGGACTCCCACCCAATGATAATGATCACATTTTGATTTCTGACACCTCAGCCATCATACGTTAGGGCAAAGTGTGTTTAACTTGATGAAGCAGGCAGGCAGGCAGGCATTATCATCATACGTTAGGGCAAAGTGTGTTTAACTTGATGATTTCAAGTTGTGTATCAGACTATAAATAATGAAGAGGATTTATTTTTTTTCCCCAAGGGAAAACCTCTTTTTTGTCCTCGTTAGTATAGTGGACAGTATCTCCGCCTGTCACGCGGAAGACCGGGGTTCGATTCCCCGACGGGGAGATCACTTGCATTTTCTAACACGTGCATAAGTGCGGTCGCCATTTTCCTGGCCCACCCAACCTCTATGAAAAGAAGCACTTGATGCCCGGCACCCCAAAATACATGCTTTCTTGCGCTGGCCGGTTAGCTCAGCTGGTTAGAGCGTGGTGCTAATAACGCCAAGGTCACGGGTTTGATCCCCGTACGGGCCATTTGGGAGTCTCCAATGGGTAGTTAAAATGTTCATATGGGGGCTCGGGGATCACCGTTCTTTTTGATTTAACCTGGGGACCCCGGCGGTGAGATGGATGCGCGTTCCACGGAGCAGCAGGTGGCTGTCTTCCTTCAGTCGAAAGGGATCCGCTTTGACTGTGGGAACATCGAGGCTTGCCACACACTCCCGAAAAGGAACAACAGCGACAAGCAAGCAGTCATAATACGCTTTGCGAACAGAAAACACAAGATTGCACTCCTGAAAGAAGGAAGGAAGCTCAAAGGCACGGATGTTTATATTAATGAGCATCTGACGAAGATTAACGCTGATATCGCAAAAAGAGCGCGTTACTTGAGGAAAATGAAGAAAATCCTAAACACATGGTCCATGAACTGTAAGGTATACATCAAGCTTAATGGCCCACCTGAAGAAGCTAAAGTGATGGTCGTGAGGAAAATTGAGGAACTGGATCAGTACTGTTAACTGTGACCAAGTGTGAAGGTAAAGACTCAACCGGACTCATGAACATACACCATGTCACAACTAGAAGGACTAGATAATCTCACATCTGAAAAGATAAATAATTTATCACTTTGGGTTAAGCAGCATGAGAATATGGAATTACAGGCATTTGAGTACACAGATTACAATGCACATGATGTGGAGAATAACATTGATCCGGACAATAATTTTTTCAATCACATCAACAATAACTGCCGTTATTATTCTGAGGAGAAATATGAGAGTATAAATAAGGATGAGAAGTTTTCACTGATCCATATCAATGCTAGAAGCTTATATGCAAACTTTTCACAAATTAAATGTTACCTGAGTCAATTTACGCAACCCTTTAGTGTTATTGCAATTACCGAAACATGGATTAACCCAGACAAGGATATGAATTTTGACCTTGAAGGTTATGAGTTTGTTCATTTGGATAGGGAAAATAAAGGTGGGGGTGGTGTGGGGATATATGTGAGCAACAATCTCAAATTTCAAGTTCTTGATAAAATGTCACTTGCTGTAAACAACTTGGTTGAATGCATAACAGTTGAAATATATGATGAAAAACATAAGCATGCACTCATTAGTTGTATATATAGATCCCCGGGGTCTGGTATAGAACAATTTAAAGAATGGTTTGAGAGAATGTACATAACAAGTAACAAAACAGTCTTTATATGCGGAGATTTTAATATTGATTTGCTGAATACAAATAATAACAAAATGATAAATGATTTTATTAATACAATCTACAGCATGCATTTGTATCCAGTGATCACTAGACCAACACGAATAACATCTCACTGTGCAACTCTTCTGGATAATATTTTTACAAATAATTTGTCAAATCACTCAGTAAGTGGAATTTTACTGAGTGATATCAGTGACCACCTTCCGGTGTTTACTGTATATGAAAATAATTACATAGTGACTCAAAGATCTACACATAATAGGGAGTACAGTCGAGTTAGAACAGAGGCGTCTCTAGATGCATTTAAAAACAATTTAAAAGATGAAAGCTGGGTGAGTGTCCTCAATGACAATGATGTAAACAGTGCTTACAATACATTTCTGGATATTTTTAAAAAATTGTATGATAAAAATTGTCCAGTCCGATCAATATGGAAAAAATCTAAGTATAATGAATGTCCTTGGATGACGAAAGGTTTACAGAATGCGTGCAAAAAGAAGAACATACTGTACAAAGAGTTCATAAGACTAAAAACAAAGGAATCGGAAATTAAGTATAAAACCTACAAAAATAAGTTAACAAACATATTAAGGACTAGTAAAAAAGAATACTATGGTAGGCTGCTGCATAGGAACAAAGACAACATTAAGGAAATTTGGAAAATCTTAAACACTGTGATAAACAAAGGTAGAACACAAAAGAGCTTTCCACATTTTTTTCATATTGACAACAAAGACAGCCGTAATATGAATGTTGTTGTTGAGAAACTAAATGAATATTTTGTGAACGTGGGTTCTGAATTGGCAGGCAAAATACCTGATTTAGGTCCACCAGATGGGTGGAAGGAACATCTGACTGAACGTAATTTGAGTTCCATGTTTGTATCAATGGTAGAAGAAAATGAAATTATAGCAATAGTACACAAATGTGCAAATAAGAGATCAAAAGACTGCGACGATATTGATATGTCAGTAATCAAAAAGGTAATTGAGGGTATATCAAAACCACTAACATATATTTGTAATTTATCTTTTAGGACGGGTACATTCCCTAATAAAATGAAAATCGCTAAAGTGTTACCACTGTACAAATCAGGAGATAGACATACTTTTAATAATTATAGACCTGTTTCGTTGTTACCGCAATTCTCTAAAATTCTTGAAAAACTCTTCAATACACGACTGGAAAAATGTATAAATAAATATAGCTTACTATCGGAGTGTCAGTATGGCTTTAGGGCTAAGCGCTCCACAGCCATGGCACTTATTGATACAGTTGAACAAATATCATCCTCTCTTGATCAAAAACGTCATGCAATCGGAATTTTTGTGGATTTAAGCAAAGCATTTGACACTATAGATCACACAATTCTACTTAGAAAATTAGAACGCTACGGTATCAGGGGTATAGCCTTACAATGGGTAAAGAGCTATCTGAGTGAAAGAACACAGTTTGTAAGATTGGGAGAATATAGATCTAGATGTTTAAATGTCAATTGTGGAGTTCCACAGGGTTCTGTATTGGGACCAAAATTCTTTATTTTATATATCAATGAGTTGTGCCATGTGTCATCGATATTAAAACCCATATTGTTTGCGGATGATACTAATCTGTTTTGCTCTGGCTCGGACCTGCAAAAATTAGTTCAAGATGTAACTACAGAATTTAACAAAATTAGAATGTGGTTCAATATAAATAAATTATCCTTGAACATGAATAAAACAAAATGTATGTATTTTGGAAACAGTGCAAATAATGCAGAAATTACTATATCAATGGATGGCACAAATATAACACAAGTGAACGAAATTAGATTTTTGGGGGTCATTATGGACAATAAAATTAACTGGAAATCACATATTAAGTATGTGCAAAAAAAAGTGTCAAAAAGTGTTGCGGTCCTTAGTAGAGCAAGGCAGGTTTTAGATCAGCGATCGTTATATATTCTTTACTGTTCACTGGTTTTGCCATATCTCACTTATTGCACAGAAGTATGGGGAAATAATTATAAAACTAATCTGCAATCATTAGTCATACTTCAAAAGAGAGCAATACGCCATGTGTATAAAGCTAGTTATTTAGAACATACCAACCCTTTGTTTCTTAAATCAAGATTACTTAAATTTTCAGATTTAGTCTCCTCTCAAACATTACAAGTGGTGTTTAAAGCCAAGAATAAATTGTTACCAGGAAATATTCAAAGGCTTTTTAGTGAAAATGAAGGTGTTTATGAACTAAGAAAAAAAATGTTCTTCAAGTCTGTATTTATACAGACAACAAGAAAAAGCTTTTCTGTCTCGGTATCTGGAATAAGATTATGGAATAAGTTGCCAGTGGAAATCAAGGAGTGTGATAATATCAAACAATTTAAAAGGAAATATATGGAAATGGTTCTTGCAACATATGACAATATGTAACCTTAAGTCATTACAATGAATATACATATATTCTTTTCTAATATTTTGACGATTAATCGCAAGTTAAATCAAGTTCTAATTGTAAGATTTCAATTGGGCACTATCAAGTTTGTCCAAATTATAGAAGAAACAAAATTAACTGTTGCTGTTGCTCCGATGTCATTTCTATAACTATTCTAATCATACAATGGTAACTTGGGGTAGGCGAGTCATGGATCTGTTGGCTAGGGGTCCCCCCCTCTCAACGGGCACATAAAGCCTCGTCTTCTTAATGCACCACACGGTACAGGAGGTAAACATCATCCACCAAGTCTCAGGGCAGCTGGGTGGGGACTTGTTGATTGAGGGCGTCCACCCACTTTCAACAGGCCACTATACACTCTGGCCTTTTAACGCAACACACTAGAAAGGGTTTACAGTTTGGGCATGCCATTTTCATAATAACAATAAATAGTGCATAGTAATGACAACGAGGCAAGAGGGCAGAATACAAAAATGTCTAACATGCCTATATAATATGAAAACGAATATTCATCCATTGATAATGACAAGAAGGATAATTGTTATAATTGTTATGATCAATGACATTAACCATAATGTTATTACTATTGTTATTTGTCAAATGTGAAATGCTAAAACCTCTTTATTTGCCAGTGCTGCAAATGGTAAACTAAGGCTGGTGATTGTATGTTGACAAGTATAGCTACAGTAGGATAAACGTTAACTCACAGACATGTACAAGTATATAGTTTTGAAACTAATACAAAATACTTAGGAAGGATTGTTTTCTGTTTGATAAAAATGTAAAAGCAATGTATAACTGTATCACCTTTAACTGCAAATGTAATTTTACTTGAACAAGGGGTAGGCACTTATAAGCTTTTGCTTCAGTCTACTCCCTTTGAGCTTCCATTAACTGTATGATTGTGAAACATTGGAGGAAGAAAAATGTTAACTGCTCAAAAAAAAAATAAACTAAACTAAACTAAACTAACCTCTCAGTTTAGGGTGGCCCCGTTTTGAGGGTCAAAAACACTTGAAAATGTGCATTGGTGGTCCAGTGGTAGGATTCTCGCCTGCCACGCGGGAGGCCCGGGTTCCATTCCCGGCCAATGCAATTGTTTCTATCTGCGCCTTCCTGATAGGCTCTCCTCCACATGTCAGCCGAATGGCTCTTTCAGCCGCTTTGAGAGTGGAGTATTAGCGCACACATCATACGGCTTAATATTAGCACCTGGCTGGTGTTAGCATAACATTTGCATGTAGCTTAGCTTCAAAGTAGCATTTGTTTCAGACGAGGTGGCCGAGTGGTTAAGGCGATGGACTGCTAATCCATTGTGCTTTTGGACTCCCACCCAATGATAATGATCACATTTTGATTTCTGACACCTCAGCCATCATACGTTAGGGCAAAGTGTGTTTAACTTGATGAAGCAGGCAGGCAGGCAGGCAGGCATTATCATCATACGTTAGGGCAAAGTGTGTTTAACTTGATGATTTCAAGTTGTGTATCAGACTATAAATAATGAAGAGGATTTATTTTTTTTCCCCAAGGGAAAACCTCTTTTTTGTCCTCGTTAGTATAGTGGACAGTATCTCCGCCTGTCACGCGGAAGACCGGGGTTCGATTCCCCGACGGGGAGATCACTTGCATTTTCTAACACGTGCATAAGTGCGGTCGCCATTTTCCTGGCCCACCCAACCTCTATGAAAAGAAGCACTTGATGCCCGGCACCCCAAAATACATGCTTTCTTGCGCTGGCCGGTTAGCTCAGCTGGTTAGAGCGTGGTGCTAATAACGCCAAGGTCACGGTTTCGATCCCCGTACGGGCCATTTGGGAGTCTCCAATGGGTAGTTAAAATGTTCATATGGGGGCTCGGGGATCACCGTTCTTTTTGATTTAACCTCTCAGTTTAGGGTGGCCCCGTTTTGAGGGTCAAAAACACTTGAAAATGTGCATTGGTGGTCCAGTGGTAGGATTCTCGCCTGCCACGCGGGAGGCCCGGGTTCCATTCCCGGCCAATGCAATTGTTTCTATCTGCGCCTTCCCGATAGGCTCTCTTCCACATGTCAGCCGAATGGCTCTTTCAGCCGCTTTGAGAGTGGAGTATTAGCGCACACATCATACGGCTTAATATTAGCACCTGGCTGGTGTTAGCATAACATTTGCATGTAGCTTAGCTTCAAAGTAGCATTTGTTTCAGACGAGGTGGCCGAGTGGTTAAGGCGATGGACTGCTAATCCATTGTGCTTTGCACGCGTGGGTTCGAATCCCATCCTCGTCGATGTGTGGCTCATATAGCCGACTTGTCGGTCCATTAGTGGCCGTGGAACGGCCCGTTTTCAAGTCATGGTTGCCTTATACCCCTTCAAATCCATTGTGACCCGTGTCCTTCTCAAGGCAGTGAGAAGGACACTGCCTTTACTTAGATGACTTTAGATCGGGAAAAAGTGCAGTTCATAATTACTAACCTCTTGACTACTTCCACGATTACGACCGCAACTGCTTGTGCATGTTCATGAAAAGCCAAAGCTTCTTGGACATCTTCTGCTGTCAGAAGTGGGATTTGAACCCACGCCTCCAGTGGAGACTGCGACCTGAACGCAGCGCCTTGGACCGCTCGGCCATCCTGACTCTGCGCTCTGCTTCCGTGACGAATTTTGGACTCCCACCCAATGATAATGATCACATTTTGATTTCTGACACCTCAGCCATCATACGTTAGGGCAAAGTGTGTTTAACTTGATGAAGCAGGCAGGCAGGCAGGCATTATCATCATACGTTAGGGCAAAGTGTGTTTAACTTGATGATTTCAAGTTGTGTATCAGACTATAAATAATGAAGAGGATTTATTTTTTTTCCCCAAGGGAAAACCTCTTTTTTGTCCTCGTTAGTATAGTGGACAGTATCTCCGCCTGTCACGCGGAAGACCGGGGTTCGATTCCCCGACGGGGAGATCACTTGCATTTTCTAACACGTGCATAAGTGCGGTAGCCATTTTCCTGGCCCACCCAACCTCTATGAAAAGAAGCACTTGATGCCCGGCACCCCAAAATACATGCTTTCTTGCGCTGGCCGGTTAGCTCAGCTGGTTAGAGCGTGGTGCTAATAACGCCAAGGTCACGGGTTCGATCCCCGTACGGGCAATTTGGGAGTCTCCAATGGGTAGTTAAAATGTTCATATGGGGGCTCGGGGTTCACCGTTCTTTTTGATTTAACCTCTCAGTTTAGGGTGGCCCCGTTTTGAGGGTCAAAAACACTTGAAAATGTGCATTGGTGGTCCAGTGGTAGGATTCTCGCCTGCCACGCGGGAGGCCCGGGTTCCATTCCCGGCCAATGCAATTGTTTCTATCTGCGCCTTCCCGATAGGCTCTCTTCCACATGTCAGCCGAATGGCTCTTTCAGCCGCTTTGAGAGTGGAGTATTAGCGCACACATCATACGGCTTAATATTAGCACCTGGCTGGTGTTAGCATAACATTTGCATGTAGCTTAGCTTCAAAGTAGCATTTGTTTCAGACGAGGTGGCCGAGTGGTTAAGGCGATGGACTGCTAATCCATTGTGCTTTGCACGCGTGGGTTCGAATCCCATCCTCGTCGATGTGTGGCTCATATAGCCGACTTGTCGGTCCATTAGTGGCCGTGGAACGGCCCGTTTTCAAGTCATGGTTGCCTTATACCCCTTCAAATCCATTGTGACCCGTGTCCTTCTCAAGGCAGTGAGAAGGACACTGCCTTTACTTAGATGACTTTAGATCGGGAAAAAGTGCAGTTCATAATTACTAACCTCTTGACTACTTCCACGATTACGACCGCAACTGCTTGTGCATGTTCATGAAAAGCCAAAGCTTCTTGGACATCTTCTGCTGTCAGAAGTGGGATTTGAACCCACGCCTCCAGTGGAGACTGCGACCTGAACGCAGCGCCTTGGACCGCTCGGCCATCCTGACTCTGCGCTCTGCTTCCGTGACGAATTTTGGACTCCCACCCAATGATAATGATCACATTTTGATTTCTGACACCTCAGCCATCATACGTTAGGGCAAAGTGTGTTTAACTTGATGAAGCAGGCAGGCAGGCAGGCATTATCATCATACGTTAGGGCAAAGTGTGTTTAACTTGATGATTTCAAGTTGTGTATCAGACTATAAATAATGAAGAGGATTTATTTTTTTTCCCCAAGGGAAAACCTCTTTTTTGTCCTCGTTAGTATAGTGGACAGTATCTCCGCCTGTCACGCGGAAGACCGGGGTTCGATTCCCCGACGGGGAGATCACTTGCATTTTCTAACACGTGCATAAGTGCGGTCGCCATTTTCCTGGCCCACCCAACCTCTATGAAAAGAAGCACTTGATGCCCGGCACCCCAAAATACATGCTTTCTTGCGCTGGCCGGTTAGCTCAGCTGGTTAGAGCGTGGTGCTAATAACGCCAAGGTCACGGTTTCGATCCCCGTACGGGCCATTTGGGAGTCTCCAATGGGTAGTTAAAATGTTCATATGGGGGCTCGGGGATCACCGTTCTTTTTGATTTAACCTCTCAGTTTAGGGTGGCCCCGTTTTGAGGGTCAAAAACACTTGAAAATGTGCATTGGTGGTCCAGTGGTAGGATTCTCGCCTGCCACGCGGGAGGCCCGGGTTCGATTCCCGGCCAATGCAATTGTTTCTATCTGCGCCTTCCCGATAGGCTCTCTTCCACATGTCAGCCGAATGGCTCTTTCAGCCGCTTTGAGAGTGGAGTATTAGCGCACACATCATACGGCTTAATATAAGCACCTGGCTGGTGTTAGCATAACATTTGCATGTAGCTTAGCTTCAAAGTAGCATTTGTTTCAGACGAGGTGGCCGAGTGGTTAAGGCGATGGACTGCTAATCCATTGTGCTTTGCACGCGTGGGTTCGAATCCCATCCTCGTCGATGTGTGGCTCATATAGCCGACTTGTCGGTCCATTAGTGGCCGTGGAACGGCCCGTTTTCAAGTCATGGTTGCCTTATACCCCTTCAAATCCATTGTGACCCGTGTCCTTCTCAAGGCAGTGAGAAGGACACTGCCTTTACTTAGATGACTTTAGATCGGGAAAAAGTGCAGTTCATAATTACTAACCTCTTGACTACTTCCACGATTACGACCGCAACTGCTTGTGCATGTTCATGAAAAGCCAAAGCTTCTTGGACATCTTCTGCTGTCAGAAGTGGGATTTGAACCCACGCCTCCAGTGGAGACTGCGACCTGAACGCAGCGCCTTGGACCGCTCGGCCATCCTGACTCTGCGCTCTGCTTCCGTGACGAATTTTGGACTCCCACCCAATGATAATGATCACATTTTGATTTCTGACACCTCAGCCATCATACGTTAGGGCAAAGTGTGTTTAACTTGATGAAGCAGGCAGGCAGGCAGGCATTATCATCATACGTTAGGGCAAAGTGTGTTTAACTTGATGATTTCAAGTTGTGTATCAGACTATAAATAATGAAGAGGATTTATTTTTTTTCCCCAAGGGAAAACCTCTTTTTTGTCCTCGTTAGTATAGTGGACAGTATCTCGCCTGTCACGCGGAAGACCGGGGTTCGTTTCCCTGACGGGGAGATCACTTGCATTTTCTAACACGTGCAAAGTGCGGTCGCTATTTTCCTGCCCCACCCAACCTCTATGAAAAGAAGCACTTGATGCCCGGCACCCCAAAATACATGCTTTCTTGCGCTGGCCGGTTAGCTCAGCTGGTTAGAGCGTGGTGCTAATAAGGCCAAGGTCACGGGTTCGATCCCCGTACGGGCCATTTGGGAGTCTCCAATGGGTAGTTAAAATGTTCATATGGGGGCTCGGGGATCACCGTTCTTTTTGATTTAACCTCTCAGTTTAGGGTGGCCCCGTTTTGAGGGTCAAAAACACTTGAAAATGTGCATTGGTGGTCCAGTGGTAGGATTCTCGCCTGCCACGCGGGAGGCCCGGGTTCCATTCCCGGCCAATGCAATTGTTTCTATCTGCGCCTTCCCGATAGGCTCTCTTCCACATGTCAGCCGAATGGCTCTTTCAGCCGCTTTGAGAGTGGAGTATTAGCGCACACATCATACGGCTTAATATTAGCACCTGGCTGGTGTTAGCATAACATTTGCATGTAGCTTAGCTTCAAAGTAGCATTTGTTTCAGACGAGGTGGCCGAGTGGTTAAGGCGATGGACTGCTAATCCATTGTGCTTTGCACGCGTGGGTTCGAATCCCATCCTCGTCGATGTGTGGCTCATATAGCCGACTTGTCGGTCCATTAGTGGCCGTGGAACGGCCCGTTTTCAAGTCATGGTTGCCTTATACCCCTTCAAATCCATTGTGACCCGTGTCCTTCTCAAGGCAGTGAGAAGGACACTGCCTTTACTTAGATGACTTTAGATCGGGAAAAAGTGCAGTTCATAATTACTAACCTCTTGACTACTTCCACGATTACGACCGCAACTGCTTGTGCATGTTCATGAAAAGCCAAAGCTTCTTGGACATCTTCTGCTGTCAGAAGTGGGATTTGAACCCACGCCTCCAGTGGAGACTGCGACCTGAACGCAGCGCCTTGGACCGCTCGGCCATCCTGACTCTGCGCTCTGCTTCCGTGACGAATTTTGGACTCCCACCCAATGATAATGATCACATTTTGATTTCTGACACCTCAGCCATCATACGTTAGGGCAAAGTGTGTTTAACTTGATGAAGCAGGCAGGCAGGCAGGCATTATCATCATACGTTAGGGCAAAGTGTGTTTAACTTGATGATTTCAAGTTGTGTATCAGACTATAAATAATGAAGAGGATTTATTTTTTTTCCCCAAGGGAAAACCTCTTTTTTGTCCTCGTTAGTATAGTGGACAGTATCTCGCCTGTCACGCGGAAGACCGGGGTTCGTTTCCCTGACGGGGAGATCACTTGCATTTTCTAACACGTGCAAAGTGCGGTCGCTATTTTCCTGCCCCACCCAACCTCTATGAAAAGAAGCACTTGATGCCCGGCACCCCAAAATACATGCTTTCTTGCGCTGGCCGGTTAGCTCAGCTGGTTAGAGCGTGGTGCTAATAAGGCCAAGGTCACGGGTTCGATCCCCGTACGGGCCATTTGGGAGTCTCCAATGGGTAGTTAAAATGTTCATATGGGGGCTCGGGGATCACCGTTCTTTTTGATTTAACCTCTCAGTTTAGGGTGGCCCCGTTTTGAGGGTCAAAAACACTTGAAAATGTGCATTGGTGGTCCAGTGGTAGGATTCTCGCCTGCCACGCGGGAGGCCCGGGTTCCATTCCCGGCCAATGCAATTGTTTCTATCTGCGCCTTCCCGATAGGCTCTCTTCCACATGTCAGCCGAATGGCTCTTTCAGCCGCTTTGAGAGTGGAGTATTAGCGCACACATCATACGGCTTAATATTAGCACCTGGCTGGTGTTAGCATAACATTTGCATGTAGCTTAGCTTCAAAGTAGCATTTGTTTCAGACGAGGTGGCCGAGTGGTTAAGGCGATGGACTGCTAATCCATTGTGCTTTGCACGCGTGGGTTCGAATCCCATCCTCGTCGATGTGTGGCTCATATAGCCGACTTGTCGGTCCATTAGTGGCCGTGGAACGGCCCGTTTTCAAGTCATGGTTGCCTTATACCCCTTCAAATCCATTGTGACCCGTGTCCTTCTCAAGGCAGTGAGAAGGACACTGCCTTTACTTAGATGACTTTAGATCGGGAAAAAGTGCAGTTCATAATTACTAACCTCTTGACTACTTCCACGATTACGACCGCAACTGCTTGTGCATGTTCATGAAAAGCCAAAGCTTCTTGGACATCTTCTGCTGTCAGAAGTGGGATTTGAACCCACGCCTCCAGTGGAGACTGCGACCTGAACGCAGCGCCTTGGACCGCTCGGCCATCCTGACTCTGCGCTCTGCTTCCGTGACGAATTTTGGACTCCCACCCAATGATAATGATCACATTTTGATTTCTGACACCTCAGCCATCATACGTTAGGGCAAAGTGTGTTTAACTTGATGAAGCAGGCAGGCAGGCAGGCATTATCATCATACGTTAGGGCAAAGTGTGTTTAACTTGATGATTTCAAGTTGTGTATCAGACTATAAATAATGAAGAGGATTTATTTTTTTTCCCCAAGGGAAAACCTCTTTTTTGTCCTCGTTAGTATAGTGGACAGTATCTCGCCTGTCACGCGGAAGACCGGGGTTCGTTTCCCTGACGGGGAGATCACTTGCATTTTCTAACACGTGCATAAGTGCGGTCGCCATTTTCCTGGCCCACCCAACCTCTATGAAAAGAAGCACTTGATGCCCGGCACCCCAAAATACATGCTTTCTTGCGCTGGCCGGTTAGCTCAGCTGGTTAGAGCGTGGTGCTAATAAGGCCAAGGTCACGGGTTCGATCCCCGTACGGGCCATTTGGGAGTCTCCAATGGGTAGTTAAAATGTTCATATGGGGGCTCGGGGATCACCGTTCTTTTTGATTTAACCTCTCAGTTTAGGGTGGCCCCGTTTTGAGGGTCAAAAACACTTGAAAATGTGCATTGGTGGTCCAGTGGTAGGATTCTCGCCTGCCACGCGGGAGGCCCGGGTTCCATTCCCGGCCAATGCAATTGTTTCTATCTGCGCCTTCCCGATAGGCTCTCTTCCACATGTCAGCCGAATGGCTCTTTCAGCCGCTTTGAGAGTGGAGTATTAGCGCACACATCATATGGCTTAATATTAGCACCTGGCTGGTGTTAGCATAACATTTGCATGTAGCTTAGCTTCAAAGTAGCATTTGTTTCAGACGAGGTGGCCGAGTGGTTAAGGCGATGGACTGCTAATCCATTGTGCTTTGCACGCGTGGGTTCGAATCCCATCCTCGTCGATGTGTGGCTCATATAGCCGACTTGTCGGTCCATTAGTGGCCGTGGAACGGCCCGTTTTCAAGTCATGGTTGCCTTATACCCCTTCAAATCCATTGTGACCCGTGTCCTTCTCAAGGCAGTGAGAAGGACACTGCCTTTACTTAGATAACTTTAGATCGGGAAAAAGTGCAGTTCATAATTACTAACCTCTTGACTACTTCCACGATTACGACCGCAACTGCTTGTGCATGTTCATGAAAAGCCAAAGCTTCTTGGACATCTTCTGCTGTCAGAAGTGGGATTTGAACCCACGCCTCCAGTGGAGACTGCGACCTGAACGCAGCGCCTTGGACCGCTCGGCCATCCTGACTCTGCGCTCTGCTTCCGTGACGAATTTTGGACTCCCACCCAATGATAATGATCACATTTTGATTTCTGACACCTCAGCCATCATACGTTAGGGCAAAGTGTGTTTAACTTGATGAAGCAGGCAGGCAGGCATTATCATCATACGTTAGGGCAAAGTGTGTTTAACTTGATGAAGCAGGCAGGCAGGCATTATCATCATACGTTAGGGCAAAGTGTGTTTAACTTGATGATTTCAAGTTGTGTATCAGACTATAAATAATGAAAAGGGATTTATTTTTTTTCCCCAAGGGAAAACCTCTTTTTTGTCCTCGTTAGTATAGTGGACAGTATCTCCGCCTGTCACGCGGAAGACCGGGGTTCGATTCCCCGACGGGGAGATCACTTGCATTTTCTAACACGTGCATAAGTGCGGTCGCCATTTTCCTGGCCCACCCAACCTCTATGAAAAGAAGCACTTGATGCCCGGCACCCCAAAATACATGCTTTCTTGCGCTGGCCGGTTAGCTCAGCTGGTTAGAGCGTGGTGCTAATAACGCCAAGGTCACGGGTTCGATCCCCGTACGGGCCATTTGGGAGTCTCCAATGGGTAGTTAAAATGTTCATATGGGGGCTCGGGGATCACCGTTCTTTTTGATTTAACCTCTCAGTTTAGGGTGGCCCCGTTTTGAGGGTCAAAAACACTTGAAAATGTGCATTGGTGGTCCAGTGGTAGGATTCTCGCCTGCCACGCGGGAGGCCCGGGTTCCATTCCCGGCCAATGCAATTGTTTCTATCTGCGCCTTCCCGATAGGCTCTCTTCCACATGTCAGCCGAATGGCTCTTTCAGCCGCTTTGAGAGTGGAGTATTAGCGCACACATCATACGGCTTAATATTAGCACCTGGCTGGTGTTAGCATAACATTTGCATGTAGCTTAGCTTCAAAGTAGCATTTGTTTCAGACGAGGTGGCCGAGTGGTTAAGGCGATGGACTGCTAATCCATTGTGCTTTGCACGCGTGGGTTCGAATCCCATCCTCGTCGATGTGTGGCTCATATAGCCGACTTGTCGGTCCATTAGTGGCCGTGGAACGGCCCGTTTTCAAGTCATGGTTGCCTTATACCCCTTCAAATCCATTGTGACCCGTGTCCTTCTCAAGGCAGTGAGAAGGACACTGCCTTTACTTAGATGACTTTAGATCGGGAAAAAGTGCAGTTCATAATTACTAACCTCTTGACTACTTCCACGATTACGACCGCAACTGCTTGTGCATGTTCATGAAAAGCCAAAGCTTCTTGGACATCTTCTGCTGTCAGAAGTGGGATTTGAACCCACGCCTCCAGTGGAGACTGCGACCTGAACGCAGCGCCTTGGACCGCTCGGCCATCCTGACTCTGCGCTCTGCTTCCGTGACGAATTTTGGACTCCCACCCAATGATAATGATCACATTTTGATTTCTGACACCTCAGCCATCATACGTTAGGGCAAAGTGTGTTTAACTTGATGAAGCAGGCAGGCAGGCATTATCATCATACGTTAGGGCAAAGTGTGTTTAACTTGATGATTTCAAGTTGTGTATCAGACTATAAATAATGAAGAGGATTTATTTTTTTTCCCCAAGGGAAAACCTCTTTTTTGTCCTCGTTAGTATAGTGGACAGTATCTCCGCCTGTCACGCGGAAGACCGGGGTTCGATTCCCCGACGGGGAGATCACTTGCATTTTCTAACACGTGCATAAGTGCGGTCGCCATTTTCCTGGCCCACCCAACCTCTATGAAAAGAAGCACTTGATGCCCGGCACCCCAAAATACATGCTTTCTTGCGCTGGCCGGTTAGCTCAGCTGGTTAGAGCGTGGTGCTAATAACGCCAAGGTCACGGGTTCGATCCCCGTACGGGCCATTTGGGAGTCTCCAATGGGTAGTTAAAATGTTCATATGGGGGCTCGGGGATCACCGTTCTTTTTGATTTAACCTGGGGACACAACTCCCGAAAAGGAACAACAGCGACAAGCAAGCAGTCATAATACGCTTTGCGAACAGAAAACACAAGATTGCACTCCTGAAAGAAGGAAGGAAGCTCAAAGGCACGGATGTTTATATTAATGAGCATCTGACGAAGATTAACGCTGATATCGCAAAAAGAGCGCGTTACTTGAGGAAAATGAAGAAAATCCTAAACACATGGTCCATGAACTGTAAGGTATACATCAAGCTTAATGGCCCACCTGAAGAAGCTAAAGTGATGGTCGTGAGGAAAATTGAGGAACTGGATCAGTACTGTTAACTGTGACCAAGTGTGAAGGTAAAGACTCAACCGGACTCATGAACATACACCATGTCACAACTAGAAGGACTAGATAATCTCACATCTGAAAAGATAAATAATTTATCACTTTGGGTTAAGCAGCATGAGAATATGGAATTACAGGCATTTGAGTACACAGATTACAATGCACATGATGTGGAGAATAACATTGATCCGGACAATAATTTTTTCAATCACATCAACAATAACTGCCGTTATTATTCTGAGGAGAAATATGAGAGTATAAATAAGGATGAGAAGTTTTCACTGATCCATATCAATGCTAGAAGCTTATATGCAAACTTTTCACAAATTAAATGTTACCTGAGTCAATTTACGCAACCCTTTAGTGTTATTGCAATTACCGAAACATGGATTAACCCAGACAAGGATATGAATTTTGACCTTGAAGGTTATGAGTTTGTTCATTTGGATAGGGAAAATAAAGGTGGGGGTGGTGTGGGGATATATGTGAGCAACAATCTCAAATTTCAAGTTCTTGATAAAATGTCACTTGCTGTAAACAACTTGGTTGAATGCATAACAGTTGAAATATATGATGAAAAACATAAGCATGCACTCATTAGTTGTATATATAGATCCCCGGGGTCTGGTATAGAACAATTTAAAGAATGGTTTGAGAGAATGTACATAACAAGTAACAAAACAGTCTTTATATGCGGAGATTTTAATATTGATTTGCTGAATACAAATAATAACAAAATGATAAATGATTTTATTAATACAATCTACAGCATGCATTTGTATCCAGTGATCACTAGACCAACACGAATAACATCTCACTGTGCAACTCTTCTGGATAATATTTTTACAAATAATTTGTCAAATCACTCAGTAAGTGGAATTTTACTGAGTGATATCAGTGACCACCTTCCGGTGTTTACTGTATATGAAAATAATTACATAGTGACTCAAAGATCTACACATAATAGGGAGTACAGTCGAGTTAGAACAGAGGCGTCTCTAGATGCATTTAAAAACAATTTAAAAGATGAAAGCTGGGTGAGTGTCCTCAATGACAATGATGTAAACAGTGCTTACAATACATTTCTGGATATTTTTAAAAAATTGTATGATAAAAATTGTCCAGTCCGATCAATATGGAAAAAATCTAAGTATAATGAATGTCCTTGGATGACGAAAGGTTTACAGAATGCGTGCAAAAAGAAGAACATACTGTACAAAGAGTTCATAAGACTAAAAACAAAGGAATCGGAAATTAAGTATAAAACCTACAAAAATAAGTTAACAAACATATTAAGGACTAGTAAAAAAGAATACTATGGTAGGCTGCTGCATAGGAACAAAGACAACATTAAGGAAATTTGGAAAATCTTAAACACTGTGATAAACAAAGGTAGAACACAAAAGAGCTTTCCACATTTTTTTCATATTGACAACAAAGACAGCCGTAATATGAATGTTGTTGTTGAGAAACTAAATGAATATTTTGTGAACGTGGGTTCTGAATTGGCAGGCAAAATACCTGATTTAGGTCCACCAGATGGGTGGAAGGAACATCTGACTGAACGTAATTTGAGTTCCATGTTTGTATCAATGGTAGAAGAAAATGAAATTATAGCAATAGTACACAAATGTGCAAATAAGAGATCAAAAGACTGCGACGATATTGATATGTCAGTAATCAAAAAGGTAATTGAGGGTATATCAAAACCACTAACATATATTTGTAATTTATCTTTTAGGACGGGTACATTCCCTAATAAAATGAAAATCGCTAAAGTGTTACCACTGTACAAATCAGGAGATAGACATACTTTTAATAATTATAGACCTGTTTCGTTGTTACCGCAATTCTCTAAAATTCTTGAAAAACTCTTCAATACACGACTGGAAAAATGTATAAATAAATATAGCTTACTATCGGAGTGTCAGTATGGCTTTAGGGCTAAGCGCTCCACAGCCATGGCACTTATTGATACAGTTGAACAAATATCATCCTCTCTTGATCAAAAACGTCATGCAATCGGAATTTTTGTGGATTTAAGCAAAGCATTTGACACTATAGATCACACAATTCTACTTAGAAAATTAGAACGCTACGGTATCAGGGGTATAGCCTTACAATGGGTAAAGAGCTATCTGAGTGAAAGAACACAGTTTGTAAGATTGGGAGAATATAGATCTAGATGTTTAAATGTCAATTGTGGAGTTCCACAGGGTTCTGTATTGGGACCAAAATTCTTTATTTTATATATCAATGAGTTGTGCCATGTGTCATCGATATTAAAACCCATATTGTTTGCGGATGATACTAATCTGTTTTGCTCTGGCTCGGACCTGCAAAAATTAGTTCAAGATGTAACTACAGAATTTAACAAAATTAGAATGTGGTTCAATATAAATAAATTATCCTTGAACATGAATAAAACAAAATGTATGTATTTTGGAAACAGTGCAAATAATGCAGAAATTACTATATCAATGGATGGCACAAATATAACACAAGTGAACGAAATTAGATTTTTGGGGGTCATTATGGACAATAAAATTAACTGGAAATCACATATTAAGTATGTGCAAAAAAAAGTGTCAAAAAGTGTTGCGGTCCTTAGTAGAGCAAGGCAGGTTTTAGATCAGCGATCGTTATATATTCTTTACTGTTCACTGGTTTTGCCATATCTCACTTATTGCACAGAAGTATGGGGAAATAATTATAAAACTAATCTGCAATCATTAGTCATACTTCAAAAGAGAGCAATACGCCATGTGTATAAAGCTAGTTATTTAGAACATACCAACCCTTTGTTTCTTAAATCAAGATTACTTAAATTTTCAGATTTAGTCTCCTCTCAAACATTACAAGTGGTGTTTAAAGCCAAGAATAAATTGTTACCAGGAAATATTCAAAGGCTTTTTAGTGAAAATGAAGGTGTTTATGAACTAAGAAAAAAAATGTTCTTCAAGTCTGTATTTATACAGACAACAAGAAAAAGCTTTTCTGTCTCGGTATCTGGAATAAGATTATGGAATAAGTTGCCAGTGGAAATCAAGGAGTGTGATAATATCAAACAATTTAAAAGGAAATATATGGAAATGGTTCTTGCAACATATGACAATATGTAACCTTAAGTCATTACAATGAATATACATATATTCTTTTCTAATATTTTGACGATTAATCGCAAGTTAAATCAAGTTCTAATTGTAAGATTTCAATTGGGCACTATCAAGTTTGTCCAAATTATAGAAGAAACAAAATTAACTGTTGCTGTTGCTCCGATGTCATTTCTATAACTATTCTAATCATACAATGGTAACTTGGGGTAGGCGAGTCATGGATCTGTTGGCTAGGGGTCCCCCCCTCTCAACGGGCACATAAAGCCTCGTCTTCTTAATGCACCACACGGTACAGGAGGTAAACATCATCCACCAAGTCTCAGGGCAGCTGGGTGGGGACTTGTTGATTGAGGGCGTCCACCCACTTTCAACAGGCCACTATACACTCTGGCCTTTTAACGCAACACACTAGAAAGGGTTTACAGTTTGGGCATGCCATTTTCATAATAACAATAAATAGTGCATAGTAATGACAACGAGGCAAGAGGGCAGAATACAAAAATGTCTAACATGCCTATATAATATGAAAACGAATATTCATCCATTGATAATGACAAGAAGGATAATTGTTATAATTGTTATGATCAATGACATTAACCATAATGTTATTACTATTGTTATTTGTCAAATGTGAAATGCTAAAACCTCTTTATTTGCCAGTGCTGCAAATGGTAAACTAAGGCTGGTGATTGTATGTTGACAAGTATAGCTACAGTAGGATAAACGTTAACTCACAGACATGTACAAGTATATAGTTTTGAAACTAATACAAAATACTTAGGAAGGATTGTTTTCTGTTTGATAAAAATGTAAAAGCAATGTATAACTGTATCACCTTTTACTGCAAATGTAATTTTACTTGAACAAGGGGTAGGCACTTATAAGCTTTTGCTTCAGTCTACTCCCTTTGAGCTTCCATTAACTGTATGATTGTGAAACATTGGAGGAAGAAAAATGTTAACTGCTCAAAAAAAAAATAAACTAAACTAAACTAAACTAACCTCTCAGTTTAGGGTGGCCCCGTTTTGAGGGTCAAAAACACTTGAAAATGTGCATTGGTGGTCCAGTGGTAGGATTCTCGCCTGCCACGCGGGAGGCCAGGGTTCCATTCCCGGCCAATGCAATTGTTTCTATCTGCGCCTTCCCGATAGGCTCTCTTCCACATGTCAGCCGAATGGCTCTTTCAGCCGCTTTGAGAGTGGAGTATTAGCGCACACATCATACGGCTTAATATTAGCACCTGGCTGGTGTTAGCATAACATTTGCATGTAGCTTAGCTTCAAAGTAGCATTTGTTTCAGACGAGGTGGCCGAGTGGTTAAGGCGATGGACTGCTAATCCATTGTGCTTTGCACGCGTGGGTTCGAATCCCATCCTCGTCGATGTGTGGCTCATATAGCCGACTTGTCGGTCCATTAGTGGCCGTGGAACGGCCCGTTTTCAAGTCATGGTTGCCTTATACCCCTTCAAATCCATTGTGACCCGTGTCCTTCTCAAGGCAGTGAGAAGGACACTGCCTTTACTTAGATGACTTTAGATCGGGAAAAAGTGCAGTTCATAATTACTAACCTCTTGACTACTTCCACGATTACGACCGCAACTGCTTGTGCATGTTCATGAAAAGCCAAAGCTTCTTGGACATCTTCTGCTGTCAGAAGTGGGATTTGAACCCACGCCTCCAGTGGAGACTGCGACCTGAACGCAGCGCCTTGGACCGCTCGGCCATCCTGACTCTGCGCTCTGCTTCCGTGACGAATTTTGGACTCCCACCCAATGATAATGATCACATTTTGATTTCTGACACCTCAGCCATCATACGTTAGGGCAAAGTGTGTTTAACTTGATGAAGCAGGCAGGCAGGCAGGCATTATCATCATACGTTAGGGCAAAGTGTGTTTAACTTGATGATTTCAAGTTGTGTATCAGACTATAAATAATGAAGAGGATTTATTTTTTTTCCCCAAGGGAAAACCTCTTTTTTGTCCTCGTTAGTATAGTAGACAGTATCTCCGCCTGTCACGCGGAAGACCGGGGTTCGATTCCCCGACGGGGAGATCACTTGCATTTTCTAACACGTGCATAAGTGCGGTCGCCATTTTCCTGGCCCACCCAACCTCTATGAAAAGAAGCACTTGATGCCCGGCACCCCAAAATACATGCTTTCTTGCGCTGGCCGGTTAGCTCAGCTGGTTAGAGCGTGGTGCTAATAACGCCAAGGTCACGGGTTCGATCCCCGTACGGGCCATTTGGGAGTCTCCAATGGGTAGTTAAAATGTTCATATGGGGGCTCGGGGATCACCGTTCTTTTTGATTTAACCTCTCAGTTTAGGGTGGCCCCGTTTTGAGGGTCAAAAACACTTGAAAATGTGCATTGGTGGTCCAGTGGTAGGATTCTTGCCTGCCACGCGGGAGGCCCGGGTTCCATTCCCGGCCAATGCAATTGTTTCTATCTGCGCCTTCCCGATAGGCTCTCTTCCACATGTCAGCCGAATGGCTCTTTCAGCCGCTTTGAGAGTGGAGTATTAGCGCACACATCATACGGCTTAATATTAGCACCTGGCTGGTGTTAGCATAACATTTGCATGTAGCTTAGCTTCAAAGTAGCATTTGTTTCAGACGAGGTGGCCGAGTGGTTAAGGCGATGGACTGCTAATCCATTGTGCTTTGCACGCGTGGGTTCGAATCCCATCCTCGTCGATGTGTGGCTCATATAGCCGACTTGTCGGTCCATTAGTGGCCGTGGAACGGCCCGTTTTCAAGTCATGGTTGCCTTATACCCCTTCAAATCCATTGTGACCCGTGTCCTTCTCAAGGCAGTGAGAAGGACACGGGTCACAATGTGGCTGCTGCATTGAAGCAGGGGAGACCAAGCTGCAAGCCAGATTCAGCGGGTGGCCAGATATGGCCATTCGTCTTGATATCTGGCACTTCATGCGTCGGCTTGTGGTGGGCTGCACAACAGATGCTCATCAGCTTTATCCAAAATTCATGAAAAGTTTGTCATCGTGCTTATTTGAATGGGATCCAGCTGATGTGCGTCTGTTGGTACATGCCAAAAAGCAGCAGCTTCAAAAAGATGGCCTCTCCGGTCTTAGTGACCACTATGTCAAAGACCAGCTGTCACAGGGCGAGTTGGCTCTTCACTGCAAGAGGAGGACCAGAGGTGAGAGCTGCACCACCCGGCTACTGGAGGAGCTGCTGCAGAACCTGCTGGGACCGGGGGGCAACGACAACATGGGAGTTCCCCTGTTTGATAGGGAGCGTATGGAGCATATCTGGCGGGTCCAGCGGAAACATGTCAAATGCATCCAGGATTCTCCGGGTGTTGCTCTGTACACTAAAACAGGGGAACTGACTAAAGGAGGTGTGCGGCTGCCCACATACAGGTGTGCCAGAGGTTCCAACTCTCTGGAGTCATTCCACCTGCACCTCAATCGCTTCATACCAGGTTTGTCTTAACCATACCATTTGTATTTATCAGTATACCTGAAGGTTATTTCATCATTTCTATGTCGTATTTAGGGACTAGTGCCAACAGCTTGAATTTCCAGTTGTACCTGCTGGAAGGGCTTCACCGTTGGAACCAGGACCGTGCCACTGCTGCCCTGTCCATAACACCATCTGGACTCCGCTGTTACCAGGGCAACCTGCTTCACAGTGTGAATCTCAACTATGAAAAGTTGTGGAAGAAGAAAGTGGCACCTGAGTTTTCTCCCCCCTCTCAGTATACTGGTAAATGTCATACGATCACAATTATGTTCACAATTGTAATTTTATTTCTGATTACATTATTACCTTTGACACGGGCTCCTTTACTGGTAATAGGAGAGCTCATTGGGGTGGAGTACTTATACCGGCAGACTGGGCGGGCACTGCAGGACATGCACCCAGATTCAGAGGAGACAGCTCAGCTGGTGGAGGAGCATGAGGTAGAGGATGAAGAGGAAGATGAGGGCTTCTCAGACCTGGCAGAGGACCCCACTCTCCACCCCCTGGAGGTTGCTCCTGAGCCCACCACTGCTCCAGGTACACTTACTCAATATTGTATAAATAACAAAGTAATAAATAAGGCTGTATATAATTACCATTACAATGCAAACAAACATGTATAACCTATTGATTGCCTTCCTTTTTGCAGTCCTGGGTCCTGGTGCAGCTGCTGAATTGGCCTCTGGTGACTCTGAGCCTGCTCAAACATTCATGGAGGAGGAGGTAGAGGAGGAAATGGTAAGACTCATTGAGGCAATATGTGTAGGGTAAAGCCTGCATGACTAATAGTATATTAAAATTGCTCACTTTGACAATCGCTAATTTACATTGTAATTTACATTGTTTCAGGCTGTAGATGACCAAAATGTGCCGGGATTCCAGCATGTGGACAGGCTGGCAGCATATCTTGTGGGACTCCGGGATCAGACCTCTCTATGTCTCACCAACCAACAGGCCGACGCCATCATTGGCCTTTGGAAGAAGCTGGACGACAGAGACAGACAGCGGGTGGTGTACATGGCACGACATCAGGAGAGGCTGCTGAGTGGCCGCTTCCATGTACCAAAGAAGCCCAGCTCTACCCCTGGGGTTGAGAGTACTACCCGCTGTGTGTTAGGAGCCGGCAGTGCTCCTGCGCAGTGGCCTGATTGCTGCCGTCTGGTGGAGGCCATGTTCATTAGGCTCTGTGTTCTCCACCCAGCACCAGTGAGAAGGGGAAGCCACACTGACTCCAGGTGGTCTCTCATTTTGAGGGACTACCATAACATCCGGCAGCTCGTGGTGAGTAACGCTCTGGTGATGCAGCAGACCAACATGCAGCTTGTCATGGTGAATCAGACCACCCTCACCCAATGGCATAACAAGAGGCAGAAGAGACAAGAGGTCTCTGTGCTGCTACAGGGAACAAACCTGCCTGAGCCTCCGTCCACCTCTGAGCAGCCCCTGCCTGAAGCCAGGTCGCTCCTGCCTGCTCCCATGGTGGCACAACAGGAGCATCAGTACAGATTGCCAGAGAACACAGCTGGACAGGCCCGGACAAGGCAGAAAAGCATCAGGCCTAAAGCACCGATGTTTGTTGCTCCCGTCACTCCTGGGCTGCAGACTCCAGTCCTTCCTCCTGGTGTTCAGGCTGCTCCTGTCCTCACTCCATGGCAGCAGGCTGCTCCTGTCCTCACTCCTGGTGTTCAGGCTGCTCCTGTCCTCACTCCTGGTGTTCAGGCTGCTCCTGTCCTCACTCCATGGCAGCAGGCTGCTCCTGTCCTCACTCCATGGCAGCAGGCTGCTCCAGTCCTCACTCCTGGTGTTCAGGCTGCTCCTGTCCTCACTCCATGGCATCAGGCTGCTCCTGTCCTCACTCCTGGTGTTCAGGCTGCTCCTGTCCTCACTCCATGGCAGCAGGCTGCTCCTGTCCTCACTCCTGGTGTTCAGGCTGCTCCTGTCCTCACTCCATGGCAGCAGGCCGCTCCTGTCCTCACTCCTGGTGTTCAGGCTGCTCCTGTCCTCACTCCATGGCAGCAGGCTGCTCCTGTCCTCACTCCATGGCAGCAGGCTGCTCCTGTCCTCACTCCTGGTGTTCAGGCTGCTCCTGTCCTCACTCCTGGTGTTCAGGCTGCTCCTGTCCTCACTCCATGGCAGCAGGCTGCTCCTGTCCTCACTCCTGGTGTTCAGGCTGCTCCTGTCCTCACTCCATGGCAGCAGGCTGCTCCTGTCCTCACTCCTGGTGTTCAGGCTGCTCCTGTCCTCACTCCTGGTGTTCAGGCTGCTCCGGTCTACAGACCAACACTTCAGGGTTCTCCAGTTCTCATGCCAACTCCTCAGGCTGTACAGTATGTGCCAGTGTTTCTGTCTGTGCCACAGGTTCCAGGTATCAGTACCTTAGCAAGGGCTCCAGCCCAGACTGCAGTACCTAAGAGGGCCTACAAGAGGACTGTGGAGGCCAATACTTGCAAAAAATGTGGCCAGTTCCGCACTGCTGAAACTGGGCACAGCCAATACCATGGCAAAGTATACTGCCCAAACTTTGAAACACTTTCTAAGCAGCAGTGGTTAGAGGAGATGAGGAAAGGCCAAAAAGAAGGAGATAAATAAATGACTGTGAATGATATACTTTGTTTAATGTCATGGTTTTGTTTGGTTCATTTATGTACGACTATTCCCAAATAGAATGTATGCTAAATTAATATATTTACATAAGTGTAGCTATAATGTTTGTTCGAAGTTGTAGTAATGTTTGTATAATTTTGTACTGTAATCAATGTAAAATATTTGTACATAGTTGATTTGTAATAATTATTGTTGAATAAATCTTTTGAAGCTTAAAATATACTGTATATATTTTATGTTAACAAATAAAACCAACAACTTCTATCTGCTTATAACTAAGGAAGAGTAATTACAATGTATCAGCACAACCTCCCATTCCTTTCTAGCGAACATACATTTGTATTAGTCAGGTTTAAGGTACACCTTCCAACTCCAGGAGTCAATAAGGCAAACACCATGTCTGCGCAGCAGGAGTGAGTTCCAATCCCGCAACGCTTACCTAATTTTAAAGAAAACTAGTTGACATTGTCTATTCTGAGGCCAGGCTGTCAGAAATACACTAAATAAATACCACCTCACCTTCACTTTTTCCTTTTTCTTCTTTTTCTCCCCTTTCCTCTCATTTTTTCCCTTCCCCCTCCTCCCCCCTTCTTCCCCATCTTTGACGGACAAGTGTTCCCCAGCCCGAGCGCAGCGCCTTAGACCACTCGGCCACACTACCTCTGTTAATGTGCTCTAAAATGCTTTGCAATCATTAAAACAACTTTCACTCTTGTGGTTGGGTATGTGCCTTGTGATTTCTACTGCAGAATTGACCAGCATCACAGAGAAAATGTGATGGAAACATAACTAGTGCCGAGTAGTGTGAAGTTGCTTTCTGAGCGGCAGGGCCAAGGTTTGAACTTTTTGGAGAAAACACCCTTTCAACAGGAAACATGTACTTGTTGATATGGCTCATGATGTGTGGAATGTATTAAAGCCTGTATACTGCTTCTCCCATATGGTCTAGCGGTAAGGATTCCTGGTTTTCACCCAGGTGGCCCGGGTTCAACTCCCGGTATGGGAATATTTGATTGAAAACAGTGGGGCAAAATTGACATAAACTAAAGTTCTTACTATGGGCCTGGGGTCTCATTTATAAATTTCAAGAAATAATATTTGAGTGATTAAAAGCTTATTCAGAAAATTTGAGCTCCGTGAATGGCACTGGCAAATATCACAATCAGCGTCTAAAAGGCTCTTCTTTACGTTCTAAAAGTGTATTTCCAAAAGTGTTATTGATGAGACACTGCACTCTGCCAAAAGGTTACTTGTGATCAGAGAAACAGCGGTACATGTCAGTAAAGATCCACCCGGCCTCTGCTGTCACTGCTGCGGCATGTGGCCCCTCCCTCTCGGTAAAACCCTCTCAGTATCGCCTCAAGTTTAGGTAAATCTCATTCATAAGTTACTTTGCGTGTCCTTATATGGTGACATGGGGGCGTGGCGTGGGGAGGGGTCATATGCGCACATTTCTGCTGCAGGTGGAATCAGTGAAGGGGAGATTACGTGGTGCTGCACGTACGGAGGGTTTCATAAATCCCTTGTTTTTTCTCCGTACGTGGAGTTTGGGTTTTGCTCGTACGTGCTCTTATAGGCAGATTCTCACAGAAAGTTTTATAAATGAGACCCCTGGACTTTACTTGCTGCTTTAGGATTTCCTTTCAAAGCCCACTGAAACTTTGACCAAAAGGCAGCATTTCGCCGTTCTAATCCCACACAAACTCAATATACGTATGCCAATCGACATGCACTGTAAAAATGTTTCAATAACTTTGCGATGGTGGTATAGTGGTGAGCATAGCTGCCTTCCAAGCAGTTGACCCGGGTTCGATTCCCGGCCATCGCAGGAATGTTCCTATTTGGGTTTTTGTCTGTTGCGCTTTCACTCTAGTCTTGCATTCTTTGAGACGCCGACAAAATTGTTCCACACCAGTGGAGATTGTTGTGTTGCAATAGATTCCAGGCATATAAATTGACCCTGATGTGATTTGAACACACAACCTTCTGATCTGGAGTCAGACGCACTACCATTGCACCACAGAGTCACTCAGCTTCAGATGTAGTACCAGTTATCTGGACAAAGGCTTGCACTGCACTGTCAATGTTCCCAAGGAGTTTTGGAGACACTTCATTCTTTTTATGAGACTACTTCGTTGTCCTGGACACTACATTACCATGTAATGAGCCCCTCGGCAGATATGCACAGTGACAGATAGGCAGCAATGGCTGCATTTCAACCAATTCTTCAAACTCATGACAAGAAACTCAGTTGAAAAGTAGCTCTATCCTTGTTGTTGTGGCCGAGTGGTTAAGGCGATGGATTTGAAATCCATTGGGGTTTCCCCTCGCAGGTTCGAATCCTGCCGACAACGCCCTGAATGGCACACTAATTGATGTTTTGGACACCTGATGGAGGTCATTTAGTAATATCTAAGAGTCAAGCAAAACGTTCTGTGCAAGATGGGGATGTAGCTCAGTGGTAGAGCGCATGCTTTGCATGTATGATGTCCTGGGTTCAATCCCCAGCATCTCCAGCTGTTATTCATCATGGCTGAGTGCATATTCTCTTGTCGACCTCAAAGCATTTTTGGCGTGGAATATTTTGAGATCAGGTTAACCCTCTTGTCGTTGCAGTGTTCCGATGGATGTGCTGTGATGAATGTGTTGTTGTGGCCGAGTGGTTAAGGCGATGGACTAGAAATCCATTGGGGTCTCCCCGCGCAGGTTCAAATCCTGCCAACAACGGTGTACTCAATTCACCTTCAAGATCTTAAATTCTGCTGAAAAGATGAGGTTACACTACATCTTCAGGAATTCTCTAGTTGCACTTTGGCAAAAATGATTTGGAAGCAGAATGTTGTATTTATTTAATCTTTAAACTCATCTGAAATGGCAGTGGTGGGATTTGAACCCACGCCTCCAAAGAGACTGGAGCCTTAATCCAGCGCCTTAGACCACTCGGCCACACTACCTCTGCTAATGTCCTCTAAAATGCTTTGCAATCATTAAAACAACTTTCACTCTAGTGGTTGGGTATGTGCCTTGCGATTTCTACTGCAGAATTGACCAGCATCACAGAGAAAATGTGATGGAAACATAACTAGTGCCGAGTAGTGTGAAGTTGCTTTCTGAGCGGCAGGGCCAAGGTTTGAACTTTTTGGAGAAAACGCCCTTTCAACAGGAAACATGTACTTGTTGATATGGCTCATGATGTGTGGAATGAATTAAAGCCTGTATACTGCTTCTCCCATATGGTCTAGCGGTAAGGATTCCTGGTTTTCACCCAGGTGGCCCGGGTTCAACTCCCGGTATGGGAATATTTGATTGAAAACAGTGGGGTAAAATTGACATAAACTAAAGTTCTTACTATGGGCCTGGGGTCTCATTTATAAATTTCAAGAAATAATATTTGAGTGATTAAAAGCTTATTCAGAAAATTTGAGCTCCGTGAATGGCACTGGCAAATATCACAATCAGCGTCTAAAAGGCTCTTCTTTACGTTCTAAAAGTGTATTTCCAGAAGTGTTATTGATGAGACACTGCACTCTGCCAAAAGGTTACTTGTGATCAGAGAAACAGCGGTACATGTCAGTAAAGATCCACCCGGCCTCTGCTGTCACTGCTGCGGCATGTGGCCCCTCCCTCTCGGTAAAACCCTCTCAGTATCGCCTCAAGTTTAGGTAAATCTCATTCATAAGTTACTTTCCGTGTCCTTATATGGTGACATGGGGGCGTGACGTGGGGAGGGGTCATATGCGCACATTTCTGCTGCAGGTGGAATCAGTGAAGGGGAGATTACGTGGTGCTGCACGTACGGAGGGTTTCATAAATCCCTTGTTTTTTCTCCGTACGTGGAGTTTGGGTTTTGCTCGTACGTGCTCTTATAGGCAGATTCTCACAGAAAGTTTTATAAATGAGACCCCTGGACTTTACTTGCTGCTTTAGGATTTCCTTTCAAAGGCCACTGAAACTTTGACCAAAAGGCAGCATTTCGCCGTTCTAATCCCACACAAACTCAATATACGTGTGCCAATCGACATGCACTGTAAAAATGTTTCAATGTCTTTGCGATGGTGGTATAGTGGTGAGCATAGCTGCCTTCCAAGCAGTTGACCCGGGTTCGATTCCCGGCCATCGCAGGAATGTTCCTATTTGGGTTTTTGTCTGTTGCGCTTTCACTCTAGTCTTGCATTCTTTGAGACGCCGACAAAATTGTTTCACACCAGTGGAGATTGTTGTGTTGCAATAGATTCCAGGCATATAAATTGACCCTGATGTGATTTGAACACACAACCTTCTGATCTCGAGTCAGACGCACTACCATTGCACCACAGAGTCACTCAGCTTCAGATGTAGTACCAGTTATCTGGACAAAGGCTTGCACTGCACTGTCAATGTTCCCAAGGAGTTTTGGAGACACTTCATTCTTTTTATGAGACTACTTCGTTGTCCTGGACACTACATTACCATGTAATGAGCCCCTCGGCAGATATGCACAGTGACAGATAGGCAGCAATGGCTGCATTTCAACCAATTCTTCAAACTCATGACAAGAAACTCAGTTGAAAAGTAGCTCTATCCTTGTTGTTGTGGCCGAGTGGTTAAGGCGATGGATTTGAAATCCATTGGGGTTTCCCCTCGCAGGTTCGAATCCTGCCGACAACGCCCTGAATGGCACACTAATTGATGTTTTGGACACCTGATGGAGGTCATTTAGTAATATCTAAGAGTCAAGCAAAACGTACTGTGCAAGATGGGGATGTAGCTCAGTGGTAGAGTGCATGCTTTGCATGTATGATGTCCTGGGTTCAATCCCCAGCATCTCCAGCTGTTATTCATCATGGCTGAGTGCATATTCTCTTGTCGACCTCAAAGCATTTTTGGCGTGGAATATTTTGAGATCAGGTTAACCCTCTTGTCGTTGCAGTGTTCCGATGGATGTGCTGTGATGAATGTGTTGTTGTGGCCGAGTGGTTAAGGCGATGGACTAGAAATCCATTGGGGTCTCCCCGCGCAGGTTCAAATCCTGCCAACAACGGTGTACTCAATTCACCTTCAAGATCTTAAATTCTGCTGAAAAGATGAGGTTACAGTACATCTTCAGGAATTCTCTAGTTGCACTTTGGCAAAAATGATTTGGAAGCAGACTGTTGTATTTATTTAATCTTTAAACTCATCTGAAATGGCAGTGGTGGGATTTGAACCCACGCCTCCAAAGAGACTGGAGCCTTAATCCAGCGCCTTAGACCACTCGGCCACACTACCTCTGCTAATGTGCTCTAAAATGCTTTGCAATCATTAAAACAACTTTCACTCTAGTGGTTGGGTATGTGCCTTGCGATTTCTACTGCAGAATTGACCAGCATCACAGAGAAAATGTGATGGAAACATAACTAGTGCCGAGTAGTGTGAAGTTGCTTTCTGAGCGGCAGGGCCAAGGTTTGAACTTTTTGGAGAAAACGCCCTTTCAACAGGAAACATGTACTTGTTGATATGGCTCATGATGTGTGGAATGAATTAAAGCCTGTATACTGCTTCTCCCATATGGTCTAGCGGTAAGGATTCCTGGTTTTCACCCAGGTGGCCCGGGTTCAACTCCCGGTATGGGAATATTTGATTGAAAACAGTGGGGCAAAATTGACATAAACTAAAGTTCTTACTATGGGCCTGGGGTCTCATTTATAAATTTCAAGAAATAATATTTGAGTGATTAAAAGCTTATTCAGAAAATTTGAGCTCCGTGAATGGCACTGGCAAATATCACAATCAGCGTCTAAAAGGCTCTTCTTTACGTTCTAAAAGTGTATTTCCAAAAGTGTTATTGATGAGACACTGCACTCTGCCAAAAGGTTACTTGTGATCAGAGAAACAGCGGTACATGTCAGTAAAGATCCACCCGGCCTCTGCTGTCACTGCTGCGGCATGTGGCCCCTCCCTCTCGGTAAAACCCTCTCAGTATCGCCTCAAGTTTAGGTAAATCTCATTCATAAGTTACTTTGCGTGTCCTTATATGGTGACATGGGGGCGTGGCGTGGGGAGGGGTCATATGCGCACATTTCTGCTGCAGGTGGAATCAGTGAAGGGGAGATTACGTGGTGCTGCACGTACGGAGGGTTTCATAAATCCCTTGTTTTTTCTCCGTACGTGGAGTTTGGGTTTTGCTCGTACGTGCTCTTATAGGCAGATTCTCACAGAAAGTTTTATAAATGAGACCCCTGGACTTTACTTGCTGCTTTAGGATTTCCTTTCAAAGGCCACTGAAACTTTGACCAAAAGGCAGCATTTCGCCGTTCTAATCCCACACAAACTCAATATACGTATGCCAATCGACATGCACTGTAAAAATGTTTCAATGGCTTTGCGATGGTGGTATAGTGGTGAGCATAGCTGCCTTCCAAGCAGTTGACCCGGGTTCGATTCCCGGCCATCGCAGGAATGTTCCTATTTGGGTTTTTGTCTGTTGCGCTTTCACTCTAGTCTTGCATTCTTTGAGACGCCGACAAAATTGTTTCACACCAGTGGAGATTGTTGTGTTGCAATAGATTCCAGGCATATAAATTGACCCTGATGTGATTTGAACACACAACCTTCTGATCTGGAGTCAGACGCACTACCATTGCACCACAGAGTCACTCAGCTTCAGATGTAGTACCAGTTATCTGGACAAAGGCTTGCACTGCACTGTCAATGTTCCCAAGGAGTTTTGGAGACACTTCATTCTTTTTATGAGACTACTTCGTTGTCCTGGACACTACATTACCATGTAATGAGCCCCTCGGCAGATATGCACAGTGACAGATAGGCAGCAATGGCTGCATTTCAACCAATTCTTCAAACTCATGACAAGAAACTCAGTTGAAAAGTAGCTCTATCCTTGTTGTTGTGGCCGAGTGGTTAAGGCGATGGATTTGAAATCCATTGGGGTTTCCCCTCGCAGGTTCGAATCCTGCCGACAACGCCCTGATTGTCACACTAATTGATGTTTTGGACACCTGATGGAGGTCATTTAGTAATATCTAAGAGTCAAGCAAAACGTTCTGTGCAATATGGGGATGTAGCTCAGTGGTAGAGCGCATGCTTTGCATGTATGATGTCCTGGGTTCAATCCCCAGCATCTCCAGCTGTTATTCATCATGGCTGAGTGCATATTCTCTTGTCGACCTCAAAGCATTTTTGGCGTGGAATATTTTGAGATCAGGTTAACCCTCTTGTCGTTGCAGTGTTCCGATGGATGTGCTGTGATGAATGTGTTGTTGTGGCCGAGTGGTTAAGGCGATGGACTAGAAATCCATTGGGGTCTCCCCGCGCAGGTTCAAATCCTGCCAACAACGGTGTACTCAATTCACCTTCAAGATCTTAAATTCTGCTGAAAAGATGAGGTAACAGTACATCTTCAGGAATTCTCTAGTTGCACTTTGGCAAAAATGATTTGGAAGCAGACTGTTGTATTTATTTAATCTTTAAACTCATCTGAAATGGCAGTGGTGGGATTTGAACCCACGCCTCCAAAGAGACTGGAGCCTTAATCCAGCGCCTTAGACCACTCGGCCACACTACCTCTGCTAATGTGCTCTAAAATGCTTTGCAATCATTAAAACAACCTTCACTCTTGTGGTTGGGTATGTGCCTTGCGATTTCTACTGCAGAATTGACCAGCATCACAGAGAAAATGTGATGGAAACATAACTAGTGCCGAGTAGTGTGAAGTTGCTTTCTGAGCGGCAGGGCCAAGGTTTGAACTTTTTGGAGAAAACGCCCTTTCAACAGGAAACATGTACTTGTTGATATGGCTCATGATGTGTGGAATGAATTAAAGCCTGTATACTGCTTCTCCCATATGGTCTAGCGGTAAGGATTCCTGGTTTTCACCCAGGTGGCCCGGGTTTCATCTCCCGGTATGGGAATATTTGATTGAAAACAGTGGGGCAAAATTGACATAAACTAAAGTTCTTACTATGGGCCTGGGGTCTCATTTATAAATTTCAAGAAATAATATTTGAGTGATTAAAAGCTTATTCAGAAAATTTGAGCTCCGTGAATGGCACTGGCAAATATCACAATCAGCGTCTAAAAGGCTCTTCTTTACGTTCTAAAAGTGTATTTCCAAAAGTGTTATTGATGAGACACTGCACTCTGCCAATAGGTTACTTGTGATCAGAGAAACAGCGGTACATGTCAGTAAAGATCCACCCGGCCTCTGCTGTCACTGCTGCGGCATGTGGCCCCTCCCTCTCGGTAAAACCCTCTCAGTATCGCCTCAAGTTTAGGTCAATCTCATTCATAAGTTACTTTGCGTGTCCTTATATGGTGACATGGGGGCGTGGCGTGGGGAGGGGTCATATGCGCACATTTCTGCTGCAGGTGGAATCAGTGAAGGGGAGATTACGTGGTGCTGCACGTACGGAGGGTTTCATAAATCCCTTGTTTTTTCTCCGTACGTGGAGTTTGGGTTTTGCTCGTACGTGCTCTTATAGGCAGATTCTCACAGAAAGTTTTATAAATGAGACCCCTGGACTTTACTTGCTGCTTTAGGATTTCCTTTCAAAGGCCACTGAAACTTTGACCAAAAGGCAGCATTTCGCCGTTCTAATCCCACACAAACTCAATATACGTATGCCAATCGACATGCACTGTAAAAATGTTTCAATGGCTTTGCGATGGTGGTATAGTGGTGAGCATAGCTGCCTTCCAAGCAGTTGACCCGGGTTCGATTCCCGGCCATCGCAGGAATGTTCCTATTTGGGTTTTTGTCTGTTGCGCTTTCACTCTAGTCTTGCATTCTTTGAGACGCCGACAAAATTGTTTCACACCAGTGGAGATTGTTGTGTTGCAATAGATTCCAGGCATATAAATTGACCCTGATGTGATTTGAACACACAACCTTCTGATCTGGAGTCAGACGCACTACCATTGCACCACAGAGTCACTCAGCTTCAGATGTAGTACCAGTTATCTGGACAAAGGCTTGCACTGCACTGTCAATGTTCCCAAGGAGTTTTGGAGACACTTCATTCTTTTTATGAGACTACTTCGTTGTCCTGGACACTACATTACCATGTAATGAGCCCCTCGGCAGATATGCACAGTGACAGATAGGCAGCAATGGCTGCATTTCAACCAATTCTTCAAACTCATGACAAGAAACTCAGTTGAAAAGTAGCTCTATCCTTGTTGTTGTGGCCGAGTGGTTAAGGCGATGGATTTGAAATCCATTGGGGTTTCCCCTCGCAGGTTCGAATCCTGCCGACAACGCCCTGATTGTCACACTAATTGATGTTTTGGACACCTGATGGAGGTCATTTAGTAATATCTAAGAGTCAAGCAAAACGTTCTGTGCAATATGGGGATGTAGCTCAGTGGTAGAGCGCATGCTTTGCATGTATGATGTCCTGGGTTCAATCCCCAGCATCTCCAGCTGTTATTCATCATGGCTGAGTGCATATTCTCTTGTCGACCTCAAAGCATTTTTGGCGTGGAATATTTTGAGATCAGGTTAACCCTCTTGTCGTTGCAGTGTTCCGATGGATGTGCTGTGACGAACATGTTGTTGTGGCCGAGTGGTTAAGGCGATGGACTAGAAATCCATTGGGGTCTCCCCGCGCAGGTTCAAATCCTGCCAACAACGGTGTACTCAATTCACCTTCAAGATCTTAAATTCTGCTGAAAAGATGAGGTAACAGTACATCTTCAGGAATTCTCTAGTTGCACTTTGGCAAAAATGATTTGGAAGCAGACTGTTGTATTTATTTAATCTTTAAACTCATCTGAAATGGCAGTGGTGGGATTTGAACCCACGCCTCCAAAGAGACTGGAGCCTTAATCCAGCGCCTTAGATCACTCGGCCACACTACCTCTGCTAATGTGCTCTAAAATGCTTTGCAATCATTAAAACAACTTTCACTCTAGTGGTTGGGTATGTGCCTTGCGATTTCTACTGCAGAATTGACCAGCATCACAGAGAAAATGTGATGGAAACATAACTAGTGCCGAGTAGTGTGAAGTTGCTTTCTGAGCGGCAGGGCCAAGGTTTGAACTTTTTGGAGAAAACGCCCTTTCAACAGGAAACATGTACTTGTTGATATGGCTCATGATGTGTGGAATGAATTAAAGCCTGTATACTGCTTCTCCCATATAGTCTAGCGGTAAGGATTCCTGGTTTTCACCCAGGTGGCCCGGGTTCAACTCCCGGTATGGGAATATTTGATTGAAAACAGTGGGGCAAAATTGACATAAACTAAAGTTCTTACTATGGGCCTGGGGTCTCATTTATAAATTTCAAGAAATAATATTTGAGTGATTAAAAGCTTATTCAGAAAATTTGAGCTCCGTGAATGGCACTGGCAAATATCACAATCAGCGTCTAAAAGGCTCTTCTTTACGTTCTAAAAGTGTATTTCCAAAAGTGTTATTGATGAGACACTGCACTCTGCCAAAAGGTTACTTGTGATCAGAGAAACAGCGGTACATGTCAGTAAAGATCCACCCGGCCTCTGCTGTCACTGCTGCGGCATGTGGCCCCTCCCTCTCGGTAAAACCCTCTCAGTATCGCCTCAAGTTTAGGTAAATCTCATTCATAAGTTACTTTGCGTGTCCTTATATGGTGACATGGGGGCGTGACGTGGGGAGGGGTCATATGCGCACATTTCTGCTGCAGGTGGAATCAGTGAAGGGGAGATTACGTGGTGCTGCACGTACGGAGGGTTTCATAAATCCCTTGTTTTTTCTCCGTACGTGGAGTTTGGGTTTTGCTCGTACGTGCTCTTATAGGCAGATTCTCACAGAAAGTTTTATAAATGAGACCCCTGGACTTTACTTGCTGCTTTAGGATTTCCTTTCAAAGGCCACTGAAACTTTGACCAAAAGGCAGCATTTCGCCGTTCTAATCCCACACAAACTCAATATACGTATGCCAATCGACATGCACTGTAAAAATGTTTCAATGGCTTTGCGATGGTGGTATAGTGGTGAGCATAGCTGCCTTCCAAGCAGTTGACCCGGGTTCGATTCCCGGCCATCGCAGGAATGTTCCTATTTGGGTTTTTGTCTGTTGCGCTTTCACTCTAGTCTTGCATTCTTTGAGACGCCGACAACATTGTTTCACACCAGTGGAGATTGTTGTGTTGCAATAGATTCCAGGCATATAAATTGACCCTGATGTGATTTGAACACACAACCTTCTGATCTGGAGTCAGACGCACTACCATTGCACCACAGAGTCACTCAGCTTCAGATGTAGTACCAGTTATCTGGACAAAGGCTTGCACTGCACTGTCAATGTTCCCAAGGAGTTTTGGAGACACTTCATTCTTTTTATGAGACTACTTCGTTGTCCTGGACACTACATTACCATGTAATGAGCCCCTCGGCAGATATGCACAGTGACAGATAGGCAGCAATGGCTGCATTTCAACCAATTCTTCAAACTCATGACAAGAAACTCAGTTGAAAAGTAGCTCTATCCTTGTTGTTGTGGCCGAGTGGTTAAGGCGATGGATTTGAAATCCATTGGGGTTTCCCCTAGCAGGTTCGAATCCTGCCGACAACGCCCTGAATGGCACACTAATCGATGTTTTGGACACCTGATGGAGGTCATTTAGTAATATCTAAGAGTCAAGCAAAACGTTCTGAGCAAGATGGGGATGTAGCTCAGTGGTAGAGCGCATGCTTTGCATGTATGATGTCCTGGGTTCAATCCCCAGCATCTCCAGCTGTTATTCATCATGGCTGAGTGCATATTCTCTTGTCGACCTCAAAGCATTTTTGGCGTGGAATATTTTGAGATCAGGTTAACCCTCTTGTCGTTGCAGTGTTCCGATGGATGTGCTGTGATGAATGTGTTGTTGTGGCCGAGTGGTTAAGGCGATGGACTAGAAATCCGTTGGGGTCTCCCCGCGCAGGTTCAAATCCTGCCAACAACGGTGTACTCAATTCACCTTCAAGATCTTAAATTCTGCTGAAAAGATGAGGTTACAGTACATCTTCAGGAATTCTCTAGTTGCACTTTGGCAAAAATGATTTGGAAGCAGACTGTTGTATTTATTTAATCTTTAAACTCATCTGAAATGGCAGTGGTGGGATTTGAACCCACGCCTCCAAAGAGACTGGAGCCTTAATCCAGCGCCTTAGATCACTCGGCCACACTACCTCTGCTAATGTGCTCTAAAATGCTTTGCAATCATTAAAACAACTTTCACTCTAGTGGTTGGGTATGTGCCTTGTGATTTCTACTGCAGAATTGACCAGCATCACAGAGAAAATGTGATGGAAACATAACTAGTGCCGAGTAGTGTGAAGTTGCTTTCTGAGCGGCAGGGCCAAGGTTTGAACTTTTTGGAGAAAACGCCCTTTCAACAGGAAACATGTACTTGTTGATATGGCTCATGATGTGTGGAATGAATTAAAGCCTGTATACTGCTTCTCCCATATGGTCTAGCGGTAAGGATTCCTGGTTTTCACCCAGGTGGCCCGGGTTCAACTCCCGGTATGGGAATATTTGATTGAAAACAGTGGGGCAAAATTGACATAAACTAAAGTTCTTACTATGGGCCTGGGGTCTCATTTATAAATTTCAAGAAATAATATTTGAGTGATTAAAAGCTTATTCAGAAAATTTGAGCTCCGTGAATGGCACTGGCAAATATCACAATCAGCGTCTAAAAGGCTCTTCTTTACGTTCTAAAAGTGTATTTCCAAAAGTGTTATTGATGAGACACTGCACTCTGCCAAAAGGTTACTTGTGATCAGAGAAACAGCGGTACATGTCAGTAAAGATCCACCCGGCCTCTGCTGTCACTGCTGCGGCATGTGGCCCCTCCCTCTCGGTAAAACCCTCTCAGTATCGCCTCAAGTTTAGGTAAATCTCATTCATAAGTTACTTTGCGTGTCCTTATATGGTGACATGGGGGCGTGACGTGGGGAGGGGTCATATGCGCACATTTCTGCTGCAGGTGGAATCAGTGAAGGGGAGATTACGTGGTGCTGCACGTACGGAGGGTTTCATAAATCCCTTGTTTTTTCTCCGTACGTGGAGTTTGGGTTTTGCTCGTACGTGCTCTTATAGGCAGATTCTCACAGAAAGTTTTATAAATGAGACCCCTGGACTTTACTTGCTGCTTTAGGATTTCCTTTCAAAGGCCACTGAAACTTTGACCAAAAGGCAGCATTTCGCCGTTCTAATCCCACACAAACTCAATATACGTATGCCAATCGACATGCACTGTAAAAATGTTTCAATGGCTTTGCGATGGTGGTATAGTGGTGAGCATAGCTGCCTTCCAAGCAGTTGACCCGGGTTCGATTCCCGGCCATCGCAGGAATGTTCCTATTTGGGTTTTTGTCTGTTGCGCTTTCACTCTAGTCTTGCATTCTTTGAGACGCCGACAAAATTGTTTCACACCAGTGGAGATTGTTGTGTTGCAATAGATTCCAGGCATATAAATTGACCCTGATGTGATTTGAACACACAACCTTCTGATCTGGAGTCAGACGCACTACCATTGCACCACAGAGTCACTCAGCTTCAGATGTAGTACCAGTTATCTGGACAAAGGCTTGCACTGCACTGTCAATGTTCCCAAGGAGTTTTGGAGACACTTCATTCTTTTTATGAGACTACTTCGTTGTCCTGGACACTACATTACCATGTAATGAGCCCCTCGGCAGATATGCACAGTGACAGATAGGCAGCAATGGCTGCATTTCAACCAATTCTTCAAACTCATGACAAGAAACTCAGTTGAAAAGTAGCTCTATCCTTGTTGTTGTGGCCGAGTGGTTAAGGCGATGGATTTGAAATCCATTGGGGTTTCCCCTCGCAGGTTCGAATCCTGCCGACAACGCCCTGAATGGCACACTAATCGATGTTTTGGACACCTGATGGAGGTCATTTAGTAATATCTAAGAGTCAAGCAAAACGTTGTGTGCAAGATGGGGATGTAGCTCAGTGGTAGAGCGCATGCTTTGCATGTATGATGTCCTGGGTTCAATCCCCAGCATCTCCAGCTGTTATTCATCATGGCTGAGTGCATATTCTCTTGTCGACCTCAAAGCATTTTTGGCGTGGAATATTTTGAGATCAGGTTAACCCTCTTGTCGTTGCAGTGTTCCGATGGATGTGCTGTGATGAATGTGTTGTTGTGGCCGAGTGGTTAAGGCGATGGACTAGAAATCCGTTGGGGTCTCCCCGCGCAGGTTCAAATCCTGCCAACAACGGTGTACTCAATTCACCTTCAAGATCTTAAATTCTGCTGAAAAGATGAGGTTACAGTACATCTTCAGGAATTCTCTAGTTGCACTTTGGCAAAAATGATTTGGAAGCAGACTGTTGTATTTATTTAATCTTTAAACTCATCTGAAATGGCAGTGGTGGGATTTGAACCCACGCCTCCAAAGAGACTGGAGCCTTAATCCAGCGCCTTAGACCACTCGGCCACACTACCTCTGCTAATGTGCTCCAAAATGCTTTGCAATCATTAAAACAACTTTCACTCTAGTGGTTGGGTATGTGCCTTGTGATTTCTACTGCAGAATTGACCAGCATCACAGAGAAAATGTGATGGAAACATAACTAGTGCCGAGTAGTGTGAAGTTGCTTTCTGAGCGGCAGGGCCAAGGTTTGAACTTTTTGGAGAAAACGCCCTTTCAACAGGAAACATGTACTTGTTGATATGGCTCATGATGTGTGGAATGAATTAAAGCCTGTATACTGCTTCTCCCATATGGTCTAGCGGTAAGGATTCCTGGTTTTCACCCAGGTGGCCCGGGTTCAACTCCCGGTATGGGAATATTTGATTGAAAACAGTGGGGCAAAATTGACATAAACTAAAGTTCTTACTATGGGCCTGGGGTCTCATTTATAAATTTCAAGAAATAATATTTGAGTGATTAAAAGCTTATTCAGAAAATTTGAGCTCCGTGAATGGCACTGGCAAATATCACAATCAGCGTCTAAAAGGCTCTTCTTTACGTTCTAAAAGTGTATTTCCAAAAGTGTTATTGATGAGACACTGCACTCTGCCAAAAGGTTACTTGTGATCAGAGAAACAGCGGTACATGTCAGTAAAGATCCACCCGGCCTCTGCTGTCACTGCTGCGGCATGTGGCCCCTCCCTCTCGGTAAAACCCTCTCAGTATCGCCTCAAGTTTAGGTAAATCTCATTCATAAGTTACTTTGCGTGTCCTTATATGGTGACATGGGGGCGTGACGTGGGGAGGGGTCATATGCGCACATTTCTGCTGCAGGTGGAATCAGTGAAGGGGAGATTACGTGGTGCTGCACGTACGGAGGGTTTCATAAATCCCTTGTTTTTTCTCCGTACGTGGAGTTTGGGTTTTGCTCGTACGTGCTCTTATAGGCAGATTCTCACAGAAAGTTTTATAAATGAGACCCCTGGACTTTACTTGCTGCTTTAGGATTTCCTTTCAAAGGCCACTGAAACTTTGACCAAAAGGCAGCATTTCGCCGTTCTAATCCCACACAAACTCAATATACGTATGCCAATCGACATGCACTGTAAAAATGTTTCAATGGCTTTGCGATGGTGGTATAGTGGTGAGCATAGCTGCCTTCCAAGCAGTTGACCCGGGTTCGATTCCCGGCCATCGCAGGAATGTTCCTATTTGGGTTTTTGTCTGTTGCGCTTTCACTCTAGTCTTGCATTCTTTGAGACGCCGACAAAATTGTTTCACACCAGTGGAGATTGTTGTGTTGCAATAGATTCCAGGCATATAAATTGACCCTGATGTGATTTGAACACACAACCTTCTGATCTGGAGTCAGACGCACTACCATTGCGCCACAGAGTCACTCAGCTTTAGATGTAGTACCAGTTATCTGGACAAAGGCTTGCACTGCACTGTCAATGTTCCCAAGGAGTTTTGGAGACACTTCATTCTTTTTATGAGACTACTTCGTTGTCCTGGACACTACATTACCATGTAATGAGCCCCTCGGCAGATATGCACAGTGGCAGATAGGCAGCAATGGCTGCATTTCAACCAATTCTTCAAACTCATGACTAGAAACTCAGTTGAAAAGTAGCTCTATCCTTGTTGTTGTGGCCGAGTGGTTAAGGCGATGGATTTGAAATCCATTGGGGTTTCCCCTCGCAGGTTCGAATCCTGCCGACAACGCCCTGAATGGCACACTAACTGATGTTTTGGACACCTGATGGAGGTCATTTAGTAATATCTAAGAGTCAAGCAAAACGTTCTGTGCAAGATGGGGATGTAGCTCAGTGGTAGAGCGCATGCTTTGCTTGTATGATGTCCTGGGTTCAATCCCCAGTTGTTATTCATCATGGCTGAGTGCATATTCTCTTGTCGACCTCAAAGCATTTATGGCATGTAATATTTTGAGATCAGGTTAACCCTCTCGTGTTTGCTGTGTTCCGATGGATGTGCTGTGACGAACATGTTGTTGTGGCCGAGTGGTTAAGGCGATGGACTAGAAATCCATTGGGGTCTCCCCGCGCAGGTTCAAATCCTGCCAACAACGGTGTACTCAATTCACCTTCAGCATATTAATTTCTGCTGAAAAGATGAGGTTACAGTACATCTTCAGGAATTCTCTAGTCACAGTTTTGGCGCTTTAAAGACACTTTGTAAGCGTAAGCTTGTATTATTTAATCTTTAAACTCATCTGAAATGGCAGTGGTGGGATTTGAACCCACGCCTCCACAGAGACTGGAGCCTTAATCCAGCGCCTTAGACAACTCGGCCACACTACCTCTGCTAATGTGCTCTAAAATGCTTTGCAATCATTAAAACAACCTTCACTCTAGTGGTTGGGTATGTGCCTTGTGATTTCTACTGCAGAATTGACCAGCATCACAGAGAAAATGTGATGGAAACATAACTAGTGCCGAGTAGTGTGAAGTTGCTTTCTGAGCGGCAGGGCCAAGGTTTGAACTTTTTGGAGAAAACACCCTTTCAACAGGAAACATGTACTTGTTGATATGGCTCATGATGTGTGGAATGTATTAAAGCCTGTATACTGCTTCTCCCATATGGTCTAGCGGTAAGGATTCCTGGTTTTCACCCAGGCGGCCTGGGTTCAACTCCCGGTATGGGAATATTTGATTGAAATCGGTGAGGCAAAATTGACATAAACTAAAGTTCTTACTATGGCTAATGGGCCTGGGGTCTCGTTTATAAATTTCAAGAAATAATATCTGAGTGATTAAAAGCTTATTCTGTAGTTTCAGGAAATTTGAGCTCCGTGAATGGCACTGGCAAATATCACAATCAGCGTCTAAAAGGCTCTTCTTTACGTTCTAAAAGTGTATTTCCAAAAGTGTTATTGATGAGACACTGCACTCTGCCAAAAGGTTACTTGTGATCAGAGAAACAGCGGTACATGTCAGTAAAGATCCACCCGGCCTCTGCTGTCACTGCTGCGGCATGTGGCCCCTCCCTCTCGGTAAAACCCTCTCAGTATCGCCTCAAGTTTAGGTCAATCTCATTCATAAGTTACTTTGCGTGTCCTTATATGGTGGCATGGGGGCGTGACGTGGGGAGGGGTCATATGCGCACATTTCTGCTGCAGGTGGAATCAGTGAAGGGGAGATTACGTGGTGCTGCACGTACGGAGGGTTTCATAAATCCCTTGTTTTTTCTCCGTACGTGGAGTTTGGGTTTTGCTCGTACGTGCTCTTATAGGCAGATTCTCACAGAAAGTTTTATAAATGAGACCCCTGGACTTTACTTGCTGCTTTAGGATTTCCTTTCAAAGCCCACTGAAACTTTGACCAAAAGGCAGCATTTCACCGTTCTAATCCCACACAAACTCAATATACGTGTGCCAATCGACATGCACTGTAAAAATGTTTCAATAACTTTGCGATGGTGGTATAGTGGTGAGCATAGCTGCCTTCCAAGCAGTTGACCCGGGTTCGGTTCCCGGCCATCGCAGGAATGTTCCTATTTGGGTTTTTGTCTGTTGCGCTTTCACTCTAGTCTTACATTCTTTGAGACGCCGACAAAATTGTTCCACACCAGTGGAGATTGTTGTGTTGCAATAGATTCCAGGCATATAAATTGACCCTGATGTGATTTGAACACACAACCTTCTGATCTCGAGTCAGACGCACTACCATTGCACCACAGAGTCACTCAGCTTCTGATGTAGTACCAGTTATCTGGACAAAGGCTTGCACTGCACTGTCAATGTTCCCAAGGAGTTTTGGAGACACTTCATTCTTTTTATGAGACTACTTCGTTGTCCTGGACACTACATTACCATGTAATGAGCCCCTCGGCAGATATGCACAGTGACAGATAGGCAGCAATGGCTGCATTTCAACCAATTCTTCAAACTCATGACTAGAAACTCAGTTGAAAAGTAGCTCTATCCTTGTTGTTGTGGCCGAGTGGTTAAGGCGATGGATTTGAAATCCATTGGGGTTTCCCCTCGCAGGTTCGAATCCTGCCGACAACGCCCTGAATGGCACACTAACTGATGTTTTGGACACCTGATGGAGGTCATTTAGTAATATCTAAGAGTCAAGCAAAACGTTCTGTGCAAGATGGGGATGTAGCTCAGTGGTAGAGCGCATGCTTTGCTTGTATGATGTCCTGGGTTCAATCCCCAGTTGTTATTCATCATGGCTGAGTGCATATTCTCTTGTCGACCTCAAAGCATTTATGGCATGTAATATTTTGAGATCAGGTTAACCCTCTCGTGTTTGCTGTGTTCCGATGGATGTGCTGTGACGAACATGTTGTTGTGGCCGAGTGGTTAAGGCGATGGACTAGAAATCCATTGGGGTCTCCCCGCGCAGGTTCAAATCCTGCCAACAACGGTGTACTCAATTCACCTTCAGCATATTAATTTCTGCTGAAAAGATGAGGTTACAGTACATCTTCAGGAATTCTCTAGTCACAGTTTTGGCGCTTTAAAGACACTTTGTAAGCGTAAGCTTGTATTATTTAATCTTTAAACTCATCTGAAATGGCAGTGGTGGGATTTGAACCCACGCCTCCACAGAGACTGGAGCCTTAATCCAGCGCCTTAGACAACTCGGCCACACTACCTCTGCTAATGTGCTCTAAAATGCTTTGCAATCATTAAAACAACCTTCACTCTAGTGGTTGGGTATGTGCCTTGTGATTTCTACTGCAGAATTGACCAGCATCACAGAGAAAATGTGATGGAAACATAACTAGTGCCGAGTAGTGTGAAGTTGCTTTCTGAGCGGCAGGGCCAAGGTTTGAACTTTTTGGAGAAAACACCCTTTCAACAGGAAACATGTACTTGTTGATATGGCTCATGATGTGTGGAATGTATTAAAGCCGGTTTACTGCTTCTCACATATGGTCTAGCGGTAAGGATTCCTGGTTTTCACCCAGGCGGCCTGGGTTCAACTACCGATATGGGAATATTTGATTGAAATCGGTGAGGCAAAATTGACATAAACTAAAGTTCTTACTATGGCTAATGGGCCTGGGGTCTCGTTTATAAATTTCAAGAAATAATATCTGAGTGATTAAAAGCTTATTCTGTAGTTTCAGGAAATTTGAGCTCCGTGAATGGCACTGGCAAATATCACAATCAGCGTCTAAAAGGCTCTTCTTTACGTTCTAAAAGTGTATTTCCAAAAGTGTTATTGATGAGACACTGCACTCTGCCAAAAGGTTACTTGTGATCAGAGAAACAGCGGTACATGTCAGTAAAGATCCACCCGGCCTCTGCTGTCACTGCTGCGGCATGTGGCCCCTCCCTCTCGGTAAAACCCTCTCAGTATCGCCTCAAGTTTAGGTCAATCTCATTCATAAGTTACTTTGCGTGTCCTTATATGGTGACATGGGGGCGTGACGTGGGGAGGGGTCATATGCGCACATTTCTGCTGCAGGTGGAATCAGTGAAGGGGAGATTACGTGGTGCTGCACGTACGGAGGGTTTCATAAATCCCTTGTTTTTTCTCCGTACGTGGAGTTTGGGTTTTGCTCGTACGTGCTCTTATAGGCAGATTCTCACAGAAAGTTTTATAAATGAGACCCCTGGACTTTACTTGCTGCTTTAGGATTTCCTTTCAAAGGCCACTGAAACTTTGACCAAAAGGCAGCATTTCGCCGTTCTAATCCCACACAAACTCAATATACGTATGCCAATCGACATGCACTGTAAAAATGTTTCAATAACTTTGCGATGGTGGTATAGTGGTGAGCATAGCTGCCTTCCAAGCAGTTGACCCGGGTTCGGTTCCCGGCCATCGCAGGAATGTTCCTATTTGGGTTTTTGTCCGTTGCGCTTTCACTCTAGTCTTGCATTCTTTGAGACGCC